>MSJK01000152.1:21224-254785 GCA_001931985.1 Trichoderma sp. IMV 00454 | reverse complement strand
TTATTATTATTATTATTATTATTATTATTATTATTATTATTATTATTATTATTATTATTATTATTATTATTATTATTATTATTATTATTATTATTATTATTATTATTATTATTATAAACTTTATTAAAAAAAATCTAAATAATAAAATTAAAAAAAATTAATTAATTAAATATATAAAAAAAAACTTTTTTTTTTTTTAAATTTTAAAGAAAACTACAAGGGTATTCATTTATAGTATTAAATCCACAGCCTCCTAGCTATTAATGCAGGTCTAAGTTTACTATATTATTCTCTATAGAGCTAACCTCTGAGTCATATACTTATAAAATCAACCCATAGTCTAAGACAAACTCAATCTTAGCCAAAAGAGTGCCCATAAATAATACACCGCTAGTGACAATATACTCAAGCTTATTACTAGATTCGCTCTTTAAGCTAGAATCAGTGCTCTCCAATAAATCTTTAATGAAGGATTGGTAAATGTTATTATCTGAGATCGCCGCGCTGAAGACATTGGAAAAAATCTGTCCGAAATTGCAACGGTTGAAGAACAGGAAGCAGTTGAGACTCTTTTTGGGTTTGACGAATGGATGCCCAGTGACGAATTTGTGGATCTGGCGAATCCATTGTTGATGCGTTGACGTTGAGTCTCAACATGGTTGGCAGCATTCTTCTGCCTTGGATCAAAGGAGCCATGAGGTTTAATCCATAACTTTGATACTTCGAGTGGGTGCTGTCAGTACCAGGCATAGTTGGTTCAATAGCGCCGTGGTGAGTAAAAAAAGCCTTGCAGAACAGGGCCTCGAGTAAGTTGCTTTGAATTTAATACCATTCATCAGATATTAATTGGATGGGGACTCCCAAAGTTTGATGAAATTGGCCGTTCCATGACCGTTTCCAGCCACAAGATGAAATAATGAAGAGTATCGTGTTTTCCCAGGAGGATAGATTGCCTATGTTGGGGAAATATTCGCCGTCTGGGGACATTACACTACCCAACATGCGGTCAAACGTATTTAGAATTCCTGGCGTCGGTAACAAAGCTGGCATAACCAACCGGCGAGAACCAATGGCTGTCTTTGCTCTGTCTTAACTTGATACAAGTAAGAGCAGCGGTAGAAACAATCTTGCCCTGCAGTTCTATAATTTCTGGCCTGATGGTTGCGAACAGCATGTCCACAGCGGCATTGGCGCTACTATGAGCTTCTATCGCAGCCTGATACGGGAGAGATTGGGCGCCAATTAGGCGATTGCCTTAAATATCGTCAAGCAAGCGTAGAGCAACAGCTTTCAAGTCTAGCAATATAAAGGGGTGATGAATAGTGGTGCTCTTTTTAACTAAAGTAAGCATCTGGTATAGTAAAATTAGGGGGTCGGGGAGACTAACAACTCTGACTTCTTCGGGAAGAGCAAGCCACTTTTCATCATGCTGCTTTGGGGACATAACTTCATTGTGTAATTTCTCGATGTAGGGAACGATATCAATGGTGGCAGAAGCAACCTTGATGGAAGGCGTTATCGTGGACTGTCGCAGAGGCCGTAAAGTTCGTTGATCAGGACAATACTGAACTTTATGGCTCTTTTGACCTCAAATGGCGCAAGGCTTGACCTTTGGGCATTTGGATACAAGACGGCCTGGGCCTTTACAAAAGACACATGTCAAACACTATTTGCATGGGCCTTTGTGACCCCATCCCGCCACACGATATACAACATCTTTCTTCGGAGAGAGGCACCCTGAACTAACCTAGTGAGTTGACAAAACGAGCTTTTAAGAGAATAAAAAGCCTGCAATATATACAGTTTGAATACAATGAAAAGAGCATATGATAGCCGCGGATGAGAGAGAATACGGGGAAGGATAGTGATAAGGAACCCCAATTCTTGCAATCTGAACTTACTAGTAATTAACTGGCTATTTGCTCCAGTGGCTCATTAGGTGTCAGCTACCTGCTTTACTTTAAACAGGAGAATTTTTGTTTCTGTGACAGCTCACGCTTTAATACATTATTTCGTGCAGAGATACAAGGCTCTAGAGCCCTTAGCAATTGGGTGCAAGTAGGACGTGTATGGGAAAGGGCTGTGTAAAGGTAAGGTGGGGTTGACCTTGGATGAGTATATTAACTCTGCTCCCCTAAAACATAAACAATTTAGAGAAAAAACAACAATGAAGTAAAAACCAATGCGCAACAACTTGTTTGTATATATTGGCTAGAGGAATAAAAAGCAAAAATATTAGTTTCGATTTATTGGGAATAAATGAAACGCAAAAAAAACCCCCCGCGGGACTCGAACCCGCAATCTTAAGATTCCATCTATAGAAGTCTTACGCCTTAGCCATTAGGCCAGGGGGGCTTGCTAAGCTCTTGCTAGCTCCTTGTTGTGATAGGACGCCGACTCAGTTTACTTATAAGCATACACCGCTCTCCAAGCCCTTTTCCAAAGCAAGTAGAAGTTCAATTTCTTAACCCAATACTTAACTTTCTTTAAAATTAAATAAATAATACCCTTTTTAAAATTTGATTATTCTTACTTTATATTTTAATAATTAGTATTTAAGCATTTTATTACATTTAATTTAAAATTATTAAATAATTTTAATTACTATGAAATCGTATGACTTACACGTCTACGGTTCATACACCAATTACCTTACGTAGTCGCATCTCGCTCTTCGACTGCTCCAATGGCTTCACCGAATAGTGCCAATCCTCATCATGGCCTATCGTGGACCTCTTCAAGTGCACCTAGTGGGAAAGGAGCTGATCTTATGGTCTTAAAGGCTGCATCTGTATTTTCCACTTCTTATTCTGATAACGACTTTCGCGATGCCATTCTCTTAGCCGATCAACGATTCGTGGGAAGCAGTGGTAAATCTAGGCGCCTACTTCGTCTGGATCTTCTAGGAGAAGCAATTAGCTGCAATGGCGAAATTGTTAAGGAAATGGGCGCTGTTGCAGAGGTACGTTAGACCCTACCCATTCCCAATAGGATACTGTGGTAGTAACCCAAGCAGCGACTGAAACTCGTCCGAGGAGTAGTGGATAGATTGAACTCTAGGCTCGAGGATATAAAATGCCAAATCGATTTGGCTCATGATCGAACCGCACCGGCATTGCAAGGAATGTCGTCCCTTTTCGAGCAGCGCATGGAAATCGAGAGGAAGCAAGAGACTCTCAGTGCAGTTGAACGTTATTTCGTTATGACAGAGGACGAGATTGACTCTCTTACTTCAACTATCAGACCAGTTGACAATGCATTTTTCACCAATCTACAAAAGGCAAAGAATATTACTCTTGGTTGCGACATTCTGCTTGGATTTGAAAACCAAACCCTCGGCTTAGAATTGATCGACCGGACGTCTGTGCATATAAATATGGCTTTCCAAAAGCTTTATAAGTGGGTTCAGCAAGAATTCAGGACACTGAATTTAGAAAATCCCAATGTGAATCCTTCCATGCGACAGGCTTTACGAGTCCTTGCAGAAAGGCCTTCTCTGTTTCAGAATTGTCTGGACTTTTTTTCAGCATCCAGAGAACGATTTCTATCAGAAGCTTTTCACTGCGCCCTTACAGGCATTACACCACAAGGGACCGAAGATGCAACTACTAGGCCTATTGATCTAACAGCACATGATCCTCTCCGTTATGTCGGCGATATGTTTGCTTGGGTTCATTCTGCCACGGTGGGCGAGAGAGAAGCGCTTGAGACTCTTTTTGCAGTCGACAAGGATGATGTATTCAAAACGTCAACTACAAGTCTAAATGCACATCTCTGGACTCTACCCTCGGATGAGGCCTCGCAAGGCACCGATTTCAAAGTTCTCGAAGCCCTCAACCACCTAATGGATCGTAGTTTCTCGCCTGTTGTTCGAATACTACGCCAACGGGTCGAGCAGGCAGTACAATCCAACGAGGATGTCATTCCTGCCTACAAGATCTCTACGCTTCTCAATTTCTACAGAGCTACCTTTGAAAAGCTTCTGGGTTCAGGATCGGGCTTAGAAGATTGTACAGGAGGTCTTGAGAAAGAAGCTAAGAGACAGTTCCGATCACTCGTCAGAGATAATATTCTCTCTATCCAAGGAGAGTTCCAGCAAGTCCCTTCAAATCTAGAACCACCACGATTTCTTCAGGATGCCTTTAAGCAGCTTGGTACCATTCTGCAGACTTACGAATCCTCCTTATCTGCGTCTGCAGATTCTGGCAGCGAGGCACAGAGCATATTGTCACAGGCTTTTGATCCATTCATGTCTGGCTGCGAGGAGATAGCAAAGCCTATGACGTATCCCGAGGGCGGAATTTTCCTTGTCAACTGCAAACTTGCGGCAGCTCTTTGTCTTGACAGCTTTGAAAGTACAATTTCCCGAGCGAGTCAGATTCGAGAAGATATTTCAAGGGACGTCCTGAACTTGGTTGATAACCAGCATATTACTTTTCGCCAGGAATCGGGTTTGGATACCCTGCTAAACTTCTTAGATAACGGTAAACTTGCTGAGATAGATCAAGCTTCTGTTATTCAAGCAAGCCAGGAGCTCGACGATTTTCTTCCTTCCGCATTGATGGACGCAATGGACAGGCTGAAGGGGCTACAAGATTCAGAAATAGCTCGGGCTATTGTAGAACAAGCAGCTGAAAAATTCTGCACTGATTTCGAGAGATTGGAAGAGGCTATTGAAAGGCAGAGCGGCGATGAGGACGTATCCAGTCCACTTGGGGACTTAAGATTCTCAAGGACATCGGCTGATATCCGCGTGCTCCTCTCTTGAAACTGAACACATAATGAATTCAAACCGATATACTTACTACCATAATATATTAATTAACTCTCAAAGTACATGCTTCACTCTTCATGAATTACATCGTATTTAGCATTATCAAGGAGTATGAACGTTTGTGCAACGCCTGTGTCAAGAACAGCCTCAAAAGTTTTCCACGAATTAAACTCGAATATCACAATACGTTACCTCCTTGTTTCCACGCTGGACCGTAAAGACTCTACGCTGGGCCGTACGGAGCTGCTCGAGCTGCGTCGGCGGCGTACTCTCTGTTCCCATGGCTCAGAGGGGTGCAATCCTGTAGATTTGGCAAATATGTTGAGAATATCTGTTAGCGAGACCACTCCGATTAGTTTGCCTGACAACAGAGCCCCGGCCATCGAAGCTGCCGGAACTGTGACTGCAGGCACAGCAGATGCAATCGGTCCTGGAACTGTCCCCGCTGATATAGAAGTCTGTGATGTGGTCATTGGTGTCGTAGGCGTTGACATAGGTGACGATTGTGGTCCTGCATCCACAATCCACATCCGATGCGATTTTGTTGCCACCAATTTGGCTACGGTATGTGCCAATGTTGAGTAAGGGTTTACGTAGAAAACGGGATAGACATCTTGTCCCTTTTCCACCCCCTTTTCGTTTAGAATGATGGAAATAAAGTGCATACAAGAGTTACCAAGCAAATATGCACTCGAGGAGCTTGTCAAATGCCGCACATCCTTTGTTGAGATGTTGCCCACCACATTTTGTCCGTTGTCTACAATAGCTACGCTTGAAAGGCCCTCATCATACATGATTGATAAAGCTTCAGTAAGAGGAGCGTCGGCGCTAAGGGCTTGTCAGTTCGAATTCCTGAGTATGTAGTGCATTACTATTGGCATTGAGTGTACTCACTGGACTGAAATTATCGGCCGCACTCCAATTCCTAACTCTTGTAGCGTGACTGGATTAAGTCGGTCAATGGTGGGAAAATTGATCCCTTCGTTCCAGAAGAACTCCACCATGCGAAGTTGGCTTATAATCCCAATAACATTCCCAGCTTGTTCAGTAACCAAGATTCTGTGTATTCCGCTACCAAGCTTTTCTATAGCTTGAGCTAGATTCACACCTGAGTCTAATTTGACGATGGCTTCTCTGGAACACAAGGTCTGGATCTCGCGAAGTGATATACGAGCTCCTCCTTGAGCCTTGGTCATGATGTCATGAAAAAGCGTGGCTTGATCGCTCTCAGGCCGAGAAACACCCACAACGGTGAGGAGGTAGGCGTTCAGATCGTTATAATCAAAACAGAATGTTGGCGATGTAGCAGAAGCTTCGTCTCTGACGAGAACAACGCCGGTTGAACTCTGGAGGAGCATCTGGTAATGGCGTCAGTATGGACAGAACAACCATGCGAATTCAATGGGTCGCATTTACCAATGTGGCTTCCTCCACGCTGCCTCCGATTTCAATCCAGTTTACATCCTCAGCTGTAATAAGCTCTCCTAAGGTGATGTCTCTCCATTCCCGCCCGACAAACTTGGGGTTTTGGTGTTTGTTGGTGGAAGGTGGGTGAATGAGAAGGTCTTGGATTGCAGCTTGGGTCAGAGAGGGGTGTCGATGGCGGGGCGAAGGTGGAGGATTGCGGAATCCTTCAGTGAAGCTTTGTCGATGGGAAGCCTTGCTGGTGCTCGAGCTCGAAGGCGACCTGTGTGGCGACGGCGAGGCCTTTGCCTCAGGTAACTTGGAGGGAATATCTGAATCGGTATTGAAAGACATATTAAATCCTGCTGTTGTTGCGTCCTTATCCGTTACATATTAACAAAATTTCATAGAGAGAACAGCAAGTGGGTAAAAGTTGATCGAAGAGTGAGTGTATGGCGTAGGTATGCGCAAGCGAAGCAACTTGTAGGTGATCCAGAGAGGATGTACCAGTCGTACTCCTCTCACCTCACCACGGCCGACCTTAGCAGTACCTGTGGTGGTACTCAGCACGTCGCAATACTGTAAGAGGCTTCCTCGGTAGCTCCATTGCTCCATTCTTTTTTGCGATCTTAGGTAGGTACTTTTAGGTAGGTGGCTCAATCTCGGGTATCTTCATGAGACCGAAAGCACCTTGAATTCTTTGCCACGAGATACATGCCAGGGAAATATTTGGCTTAATCAAAGATGATGCTAACGCTATTAGATGTTATAAATTTTTAACGAGTTTCAAGGCCGGCAATTGATTAATCTCACCAATTTTGATGTGAGCATGTACTTAACGGCTCCAAGTACCTACTAGATACTCGGCATAGTTTCAACTGATTAGATAGGCACTATCGCAGTTTAATTTTTTCAGCACACGCCCAAGACATACCACACACCCTTCCCCTCCCCCACCTTGCTCTGTTACGCCCACCACAGAACTTCGATTTCTGTATTGCCTACTTTTCTTTTTTGTCCAGCCGCTAACTGAGCCGCGATAAAGAGTCTTTACCTCTTGACCTGATTGTTCAAACAACTTCGCAGGCATAGCTGCGCGGCGTTCTCGTCCGTTAGCCGTCGCAATCATGTCCCTTCTATCCCCAGACATACATGCAGAGCTCACGCAGCTTTTGCAGGCACTTCAGGCTTCCGACAATGGCATCCGATCTCAAGCTGAGGAGCATCTCCAGAACAGCTGGACAAACTCGCGTCCAGAAGTCCTTTTAATGGGACTTGCGGAGCAGATACAAGCTGGTGCAGATAATGCGGTATGCTTCACTCCCACGAGGTTTACGACTTCCGAATGGTTGGTGTATGGGCTGCTCCCTAACGTATTTATGTAGATTCGATCTTTCGCTGCCGTCATATTCAGACGGATTTCTTCAAAAACCCGAAAAACCGACACTGGGAACAACGTGGATATGTTTTATTCGCTAGTAAAGGATCAAGCCATCGTCATTCGCCAGAAACTACTCGAGACCCTAGGCTCTGAGACCGATCGAGCAGTTCGAAACAAAATTAGCGATGCCGTCGCTGAGGTCGCGCGGCAATACACAGATAATAGTCAGTCTCCATAGCCAGCACTGCATCTTATCCGATCCTTGGCACGCTTCTCACTTGATACTAACTCAATATTTTTTTTGTAGATGATTCTTGGCCGGAACTTCTGGGAGCCCTCTTCCAGTTAAGCCAGGCACTAGAAGCTGAAAAGCGCGAGACCGCATACAGAGTTTTTGCTACGACTCCCGGAATTATCGAGAAGCAACACGAGGAAGCCGTTCTGCAGGCCTTCCAAAGAGGATTCAAAGATGACGCAGTACAGGTACAGTAATTCGTTCGCATGATGGAGGCAGCTTCTGACCACTGTTTTACTTAGGTCCGATTGGCCGCTATGGATGCTTTTGCATCTTTCTTCAGGACGATCAGCAAGAAAGGCCAATCCAAGTACTATGCTCTCATTCCCGATGTGCTCAATATTCTCCCCCCTATCAAGGACAGCCAAGACTCGGATGACTTGAGCAAAGCTCTCGTGGCCCTCATTGACCTGGCGGAGACGGCACCGAAAATGTTCAAACCTCTCTTCCACAACTTGGTCCAGTTCAGCATCTCGGTAGTCCAAGACAAAGAACTGGATACTATCTGCCGACAGAATGCATTGGAATTAATGGCTACCTTCGCTGATTATGCCCCATCGATGTGCCGAAAGGATGCGTCTTACACGACCGATATGATCACTCAGTGCCTGAGTTTGATGACTGATCTTGGCGAAGATGATGACGATGCTACCGAATGGCTGGCGTCTGATGATGTGAGTAATCAATAGAGATGATTCAACCATAGAGGCAATTTACTAATTGTATTCCACAGCTTGAGGCAGATGAGAGCGATCAGAACCATGTTGCCGGAGAACAAACTATGGATCGCCTGGCTAATAAGCTGGGGGGCCAGACAATTCTTGCTCCCACCTTCAACTGGCTTCCGCGAATGATGACGTCCATGGCTTGGAGAGATCGACATGCTGCACTCATGGCGATTTCTGCCATTTCGGAGGGCTGCCGGGATCTCATGATCGGAGAGCTTAGCCAAGTTCTTGACTTGGTGATCCCAGCTCTCCAAGATCCACATCCTCGTGTGCGATGGGCTGGCTGCAACGCTTTGGGGCAAATGA
Organism: Trichoderma sp. IMV 00454; assembly: GCA_001931985.1. Classification (NCBI taxonomy): domain Eukaryota; kingdom Fungi; phylum Ascomycota; class Sordariomycetes; order Hypocreales; family Hypocreaceae; genus Trichoderma; species Trichoderma sp. IMV 00454. Next base: position 245,897 of record MSJK01000152.1, on the reverse strand, counting down.
GTACTGATTTTGCGCCCAAAATGCAAACCGATTTCTATGACCGGATTTTGAAAGCCATTATTCCTGTCCTCAACTCGCCAGAGGCTCGTGTAAAATCTCATGCGGCTGCAGCCCTGGTAAACTTTTGTGAGGAAGCGGAAAAGTCCATACTGGAACCCTACCTGGATGAGCTCTTATCACACTTGTTTCAACTGCTTCAAAGCGAGAAACGATTTGTTCAGGAGCAGGCATTATCCACAATCGCAACTATAGCCGACGCGGCCGAAGCGGCATTTGCAAAATACTACGATACCCTAATGCCTCTTCTCGTCAATGTTCTTCAGACTCAGAGTGAGAAGGAGTATAGGCTACTACGGGCCAAAGCAATGGAGTGTGCAACTCTTATTGCTCTTGCTGTTGGAAAAGAGCGACTTGGCCAGGATGCCATGACTCTTGTGAATCTCCTAGCTCACATCCAGACAAATATCACGGACGCAGATGATCCGCAGGCACAATATCTTATGCATTGCTGGGGTCGTATGTGCCGCGTTCTTGGTACTGATTTCATTCCTTTCCTTGAGAATGTTATGCCACCACTTCTTGAACTTGCCATGGCCAAGCCGGATATCCAGCTGTTGGACGATGATGAGCAAGCAGAGCAAATGCAAGGCGAAGAGGGCTGGGAATTTGTACCACTCAAGGGCAAAATGATTGGCATTCGCACTAGTACCATGGATGACAAGAATATGGCTATTGAGCTCTTGGTTGTCTATGCTCAGGTGCTCGAAGCTGCTTTTGCACCATTCGTTGCAAATATCATGGAGAAGATTGCCCTGCCCGGTCTTTCGTTCTTCTTTCACGATCCTGTCCGTTATATCTCGGCCAAGCTTGTTCCGCAGCTGCTCAGCTCGTATAAAAAGGCTTACGGTTGCCCTTCAAACGAGCTAACTGGCCTGTGGAATGCGACCGTGGATAAGCTATTGGAGGTACTCACGGCTGAACCAGGAATTGATACACTTGCGGAGATGTATCAGTGTTTCTACGAGTCTGTGCAAGTCCTGGGCAAAGAGTGTCTTACGATAGACCATATGAACCGATTTATCGACTCCTCGCTCTCTGCACTGGAGGATTATAAAGACCGGGTGGCAGAGCGTGCTGATGCTAAGGAGGGGGCCACTGCTGATGACGTGGAGGACGAAGCAGAGGAGACCCTGATAGCGATCGAAGATGACCAAACGCTTCTCTCTGATATGAACAAAGCATTTCACTCTATCTTCAAGAACCACGGCGTTTCATTTCTGCCCGCTTGGGAGCGCCTCATGTCTACTTATGAAGGATTTCTTTCGTCACCTGATCCAACGCAGCGACAATGGGGTCTCTGCATCATGGACGATGTTTTGGAGTACTGTGGCCCCCAAAGTATTCGATATGCGACATACATTCAGCAGCCCCTTATTGATGGCTGCCAGGATGCCTCTGCAGCGATCCGTCAAGCAGCTGCGTACGGTATTGGAGTTGCAGCACATAGAGGCGGCGCTGCGTGGTCCCCCTTCCTGGGCGGATCAGTGCCGTTCCTGTTTCAAGTCACCCAGGTTCCCGATGCGCGGAACGAAGACAACGTTTATGCCACAGAAAATGCCTCAGCTGCCATTGCCAAGATTCTCCATTACAACTCCGGCAACGTTGATGATGTTAACACAATAATAACGCGGTGGATCGACACATTACCAGTAACCAACGATGAAGAAGCGGCACCGTATGCCTATGCATATCTAGCAGAGCTGATCGATCGGTGAGTTGAATAGCATTTACCCAATGAGTAAAGAATGATAGAAATGAGGGCATGTGGCTAATTCAAATTTGCAGTCAATACCCATCCGTAATGAACCAAGCTGGCAAGGTTTTTGTATTCATTGCACAGGCTCTGGAAGCAGAAACGCTTCAGGGGCAAACGGCTAGCCGTGTAGCTGCCGCGACAAAAATTCTTCTAACTGCTGCAAATGTAGACCCAATGCCACTGCTTCAGCAATTCTCTCCAGAGTCACAGCGAACTATCATGGGATATTTCAGCTAGGAGTGTTCTGGTCACTAGACAGCCAAGGTTCATTCGAGAGATTCGCGCAGGTTAAAAACTAGCGAGCAAATAAAAAAACAATACAGCTACTCCTAAGGTACTGCTGGCGCGCTTGGAAGGTTGGAAACACTAAGCGGAAATTTGCCAAGATATATAGTACGGGTAGAGTAAATAATATGAGAGAAGGACTGAATGTGTCTTAATAAAGAGGAAGAGTAACAATAGTATACCTGATGACGGAAGCACTGGTATTTTATACAAACGAGACCAATGTTTTACTAGACACTGGGAGCGTGAATTTTCAAGCAGGCATTTCAAAAACTAGGAACGGTCCTTTAATTAATCAGTCAAAGCAGCACCAGTAAACATTTAGCAATGTATGAATTAGATAAAGCAATACACGTTTTCAGTAAGACTATGAAGAATAAACTGAAAGTAAATATATTTCGTCTAAGTTAACAAATTAGTAGATTAATCCCGATAACCTTTCAATATGTTATTATAGAATTTTATTCATTTAACCCTTTTAATCTTACTATTGGGCAGTTTTGCTTATCTTGATAACTACCCAACTGATTGTACTCCGACGGCTTGGCACAAATCTACTAGCATCACGAAGTCTTTTCTAGTCGCCCTGCTCATAATTTCCCATCGCAATTCGTTCCAAGTGTCAATTATCCCAGCCTTCTTTTTTTTTTTTCCCTCCCCCTCTTTTTTTTTTGGATTGTTTCTGGCCTTCATATATCTAGGCAATGTCGTCCCCCGATCCTCGCGCTGGCATGAAACGGCCTAGTAATTATCATTCCTTCCACTGCTTGTCACCTTCATGAGCGAGTGGCTAATCATGGCATTTTCTTCTTCTGCAGGAACGCAGTCTCTGCCACCACCGTCTCTACCTCAACTGGTCGCTGAGCAGAAGACTCCCATCCCGCTCACTGACAAAGATTCCCAGCGACTGATTGTCGTACTCTCGAATGCCAGCTTGGAGACATACAAGGCAGTTCAGGGAGGCGTCAACCGTGCCGGCCTCCACCGAGAGGAGAAGTATTCGCTCCTCAACAGCGATGAGCATATAGGTGTTATGCGGAAGATGAACCGCGACATAAGCGATGCACGACCAGACATCGCGCATCAGGTTGCGTATTCGGGCCCATAGATGTTGGAACCACGATACTAATGATGGTAGTGCCTACTGACTCTCTTGGACTCACCGATCAACAAAGCCGGCCGACTTCAAATTTACATCCATACAGCTAAAGGTGTGCTCATTGAGGTATCCCCTTCTGTCCGTATCCCCCGGACTTTCAAGCGATTTGCAGGCCTCATGGTACAGCTCTTGCACCGGCTTTCAATTCGCTCCACGACTTCCAACGAGAAGCTTTTACGTGTGATTCAGAATCCGATTACGGATCACTTGCCATCAAATTGTCGAAAAGTAACTCTTAGTTTTGATGCTCCAGTAGTTCGCGTACGTGAGTACATGGAGTCTCTAAATCCCAAGGAGAGCATTTGCGTTTTCGTTGGAGCTATGGCGAAGGGTGCCGATACTTTTGCCGACTCAATAGTCGACGAGAAGATTTCTATCAGCAATTTCTCGCTTTCAGCAAGTGTAGCGTGCAGCAAGTTCTGCCATGCGGCTGAGGATGCATGGGATATCCTATAAATTTGACCAAGGGGAGTAGATTAGCTTGCTGATCGAATACATCTTGGGCTTGACGTTGATACAACATCCCGTTTTGCCTAGCAGCTCAAAGTCAAACAAGGAATCCCATTTTGGCGCCATGACTTGTTTTTACAACCAAAACATTATGGCGCTAAGAGGCAACGAAGACACTTGAGGCTTTGGCTATTAGTAATTTACGGTTTACGGTTTAGTTTCATTTTATTTTTACATTCTCCTCATGAGACGACAGAATAAATAAAAATATCATGAACTAAAAAAACATGAAAAGGACAATCCATGAATGCTATTATTGATGATATATAACTTTTGATTGCCGTCTTATTTATTATAATACATACAAAGGATACACGGGTTCAGTGAAAATCTGAACGCTACATCCTTATCGCATGTAACGATAAGTGACGCTGCTTAAAAAAAAAAAAAAAAAAAAGTCTAGTCGCTGCCGGCGCAATCTTTGAACTTCAGTTTGGCACACAGCTCAATCACAATGGGGGTTGGAAACAAGCGCACGCTCACAAAGACGAGGCGCAAGACGCGGTATGGCGATTCTACTATTATGCCGGTTTCCTAAAGCTGACTTTTGAATAGCGACGTGGATCAGGTCATATCTGACCTTCGATCGAAGAAGCACCTTGCGCAATACAAAGACACTAAATTAACTCAAGATCTGCCAGGGCTTGGGAAGAACTACTGTGTGACTTGTTCCAGGTGGTTCGACACTCCTGAAACCCTAGTTACTCACGAGCGAGGGAAGCCACACAAGCGGAGGTGCGTCTGTTTGCATGTGGATGATTTCTAGTGCCTCTTGTTGATTCAACTGACGGGTCGGCTAGGTTAAAACAATTGCGAGAAGAATCTGCGATCGAGTCGAAATCTGGACAAGCACACATGAATAAGATGGACATGGAGCAGGAGCCTGCAGCTGAGGGCGGCGTTGAAATGGTTCTTTAATTTGACGCCGAACCTTTACAAGACGGCTATTAATGCCACGGTATATGAAAACAAGACGCTATGAAACAGCACGAGATTTTATCGAAGACCTTTTCTACCTCAGAGCCCGTCCTCGCGGCCGCACAATACCACTAGGCCGGCTAGATGAGCGACTGGTGGTTGGTCTGCCTCTTGTTGAGCTACCCCGTGCAGATGGTAAACGCGATTGGCGATGTTCAGGTCCCTTTTGCTTCGGATTAGGCCTCGTCGACTGTGGGGGGCTTTCCACAAAGGATATTTCCGTCGTCCTTTCGCCGCCGTTAGCAGATCGATGCAATTTGTCCGGGTGTTAGGCCCTTGAGAACAACGCTTACATATAAGTTGCCTCTGCGTCGTGTGCTGGTCGCAATTCAGTGCTGGGTTGGCGGTCTCGACGGAACGACTGAAGTATGGGGGTCTAGATACGAGAGAGAGAAGATGAATCAGACAGGTGTTACATGGAATGGGACAAGGCATTCGGGAGCAGTAGCACCTCTGGGAAGTCGACGCAAAAAGCGTTCATATTTAGGCCGTAAAGAAAACTCGCGAATGATTCGCCAAATCTAGCCAAACTCTCGTCTATAAGTTGAAAATGCATCATGTTTGCCTCCAGATCGGCCATGGCATCAGACAGCTCTGCAAATGCTGGCTCTAATCTCTTGAGAGGAAACGCGCCATCGCCATCGCCTGAAGGTTGCAGAGATCCACGGAAAGACGACTGCGAAGGTGGGCGAAGCGGCGTGGTCGGTCGAGATGTCCATGATCGCGAATTGGGAGGTTTGGCGCCGCTCGGATATGCGTCTGGGGCAGCTGGTGGCACCATCTCGATCATCAGTTATCTGCGTAAACAGTCGATATAAAAAGTAGTAAATTGTTCGGACGCGAAGTTTAGGTGACGTAGGGAGCTAGCAGGTGAAACCCCCACTAAGCCAAACAAAACCTCAGCCAGGTCTTTGGAATTTCTACGAAATGGGGCATATAAGGCGAGATAAAAAAAAAAAAAAAAGTACAAGCAGGTATCAAATACACCTCCTGGGTCTTCTTACCAAGATACCAGGTAACCTGCCTGATTCTTCAAGTACTTACTACAGTCACAACTACCTACCTATGTTGATATCCGATATTATTGAGGACTGTGGAAATTAAGCTATGGATGCCAGATGGCTGGCCTGCTTAGATTTGCTTAGCTTGGCAGTTAAATCTCCCGTGAAAATTGAATTCTTTTCATTGATAAAATATTCTGATTATGTAATTTTTCAACATATGAGTCAATCCCGAAATATTATTACTAGGCAACTGCTTGATATTTTCATGATATGTAGATATATGATAAATAGATTCCCGCCCACCTTAGATGCTGCAAGAAATTCATATCCGTCCTACTGAAATTAAAGTAATCTTCCATCTATTCACACTTACCAAGACATTTTCTGCACCATTTACTGTCCTGATACTCTGAATCATCATGGGGGCTGAACAGTCCTCAAGTTCGGAATCGCGCCGTGCCGACACTGGGACCAGCCAAAGAACATGCTACTATGAACTCTTAGAAGTTGAAAGGACTGCGACTGACATTGAGTAAGCTATTCTGATTGAACATCTCTCAATTTTCACACATTGATTGAACTTGTGTAGAATCAAGAAGGCATATCGCAAAAAGGCTTTGGAGTTGCATCCAGATCGCAATTTCAATAATGTTGAAGCGGCCACGGAAAAGTTTGCAGAAGTTCAGGCTGCATATGACATTTTGTCTGACCCCCAGGAAAGAGCCTGGTATGATTCGCACCGCGAGAGCATTCTGAGTGGTCAACATGACTCCAATGATGCATCTGCGCCTCCAACTTTCCATAATGTTCATCTCACTACTGCAGACGATATTATGCGTCTCATATCACGATTCAACTCCACCATTCCATATACTGATGATGTTAACGGCTTCTACTCAATCACGAGAGAAACATTTGAGCATCTCGCTCAAGAGGAGGAAGCTGCTGCTGACTACGAGGGTGTTGAGTGTCCTGAGTATCCGACGTTTGGCTCATCCGACAGTGATTATGATCCCACTGTGAAATCCTTTTATGCCATCTGGACTGGATTCGCTACGAAGAAATCATTCATGTGGCAAGACAAATATCGCCTCTCAGACGCCCCAGATCGCAGGACCAGGCGTTGGATGGAGAAGGAAAACAAAAAGCTACGAGACGATGCCATTCGAGAGTTTACCGATGCTGTTCGGTTCCTAGTCTCCTTTGTCAGGAAGCGGGATCCTCGCTATATTCCAAACACGCAAAGTGAGGCAGATCGCCACAAGTCCCTTCGGACTGCTGCTGCTGCGCAAGCTGCCCGGTCTCGTGCAGCGAATAAAGAAACCTACTCCGCATTTGACGTGCCAGACTGGGTTCACTCCAGGGAGGATGAAAATGGGCAGCACCAACCTTCAGAGTCTGAAGAGTCTGAAATTGAAACGGAGATTCTAGAATGTGTGGCGTGTAACAAAAGATTCAAAAGCGAAAAGCAATTTGAATCCCATGAGCGCAGCAAGAAACACATCAAGGCGGTTCAAGATCTACGTCGACAGATGAAGAAAGAAACGGCAAACTTGGATTTGGACGCAACAACGGTCGATGTACCCGAAGTATCTTTGAGCGAAGACCAGGAACTACAAACTGCAGGAGTGGATGAACAGGACTATGAAGCGAATGAGAACGTGGTGAGTGCTGAGCCTCTGCACAAAGACCAGCATGACGCAGCCACTGGAAATGGAGTGTCACCAGATCAGAATACACCAGAAGCGGACCAGAGTGAAAGCCACAGTGAAGAGGAGGAACTTGATCAGTCATTTGACAAGCTGAATATCCAGTCGACGAGTGACAATCACGACCAGGGAGTGCAAGGCAAATCATCCAAACAACCACAGAAGGTCTCTGCTGATGATACGAAACCGAAAATTAAAATTGGAAAAGCAAAGCTCAAACGCCAGAAGAAAGCCGCTGCTGCTGCGGCAACTGAAAACGAGGTATTTATCATATCATATTAATTTGGCAAATCCCAAGGCGTGCTAACCAACTTGACACAGCATCGATGCAATATCTGCACAGCTGAGTTTGACTCTAAAACGAAGCTATTTAAACACATCCGTGATTTAGGCCATGCTGCCTCCACTGTCCAGCCTGGCGGTGCCGGAAATGGTAAAAAGGTATAAAGACCCGATTGTCTAAAATGTCGTATTCGCGAGATTAGGGAGGGCTTCTATTTCACGCTGCCGGCCGGTATGCCAGCACCACGACGTTAGGGGTAGAGCGTCATGACAGCAGATTCCGGTTGCTGTAGAAAGTCTCAAAGACATGAATCCGTCTTCGATGGAAGCGTCTTGTTAGGAGCGGCTCTCGATGATACCTCTCATGTTGTCGTCACATCGTCATCATCGTCATCACTCAGTATCTCGACTTCATCCACGGCACCATCCCTGCCTTCGCTACTGTATAGCGTAGGCTCATGGTCTGCCACGTGAATGATGGATTTGCCCTGGACACTTTCTACCCGTTGTCTCCAATCGGACCAGTCACTCTCGGTACGAATAAGGAAGCCTATCAGCATACTCGGGTCCATCTCTTTCACATCGAGTCGGCGTAGCCTGGAGGTATGGCACGAATCGATATCTTCTTCCGTGTACTTGGTCACGTCGGCGTGGTAGGGGATCGCTTTTCTGGTGTGATGGGGGTCGAGATAAAACAGGTAGCTACCTTGGCTGCCCACGAAGTAATGAGACGAGGAAGGGCGGCCACTGAAGAAATGGATTAGCTGCAGCCGTTTACTGTGTCAATAGTGCAACTTACCCAGCAATACCAACTGACTGCGGCATCTGCAGCGCAGCGATTAGAGGCTCCCAATATATCGGCGTGATTTTGTCAATACCGAGCCGCGTCCGTATGAGAATCAAGGTCGGGTGGAAATCTTGCCCTTCAGGCCTCGCAATCTTCATGAAACCATCTTCGTAAACATCCTGTCCGTCGTTTGGCGAGTATACCTTCAGAGGAAGCCCTGAAGAGCTTGTGAGGGCCCTGTGTCTCGCGTGTCAGCCATGTGGTCTATTGAAAGCTTGTCGCGGAAGTTGGGCATACTGAATGCACTGCGCAGTAGCGGATGGGCCAAACCACTCGCCCGGGAATTTCCCACAGGCAGTGGCCCCATGGCGTACGAAGTTGTGGATTGAGAACGGCGCCCTTGGATCGTCGGCAAACATGCTGATGAGCTGTCGCTCCTCTTGTTGGCTTTTGCCGCGTCGCCAGTCTTGAAGGGTTTCAGTTAGGCCTCTCAAAGAGGGTGCCGGTCTAGAGGGGAAGGGAGAAACATACCTCGTCCTAACTGCAGAGTCCCAATAGTTGTAGCTAGAAGGCTCTGGCCAGAGCGAATCATACAGCCCCAGCCACTGTCGGAAGAGAACCCAGTAGGATCTGAGAGCGTGCTCTTGATCCTTACGGTAAACGAAAGCGCAGAGGTCGCCCTCGGGTCAACAGACTTGGGTATAGGATCAAACCCCGATCTGTACGTCATCCAGAACTTTGAAGCCATGTCTTCCAAGAACCCCGGAGGCCATCCGTTTTCCAGCGGCAGCTCCTCGCCCGCCGTCGCTGACGGTGTCTCTGGCGCATTTGCAGGCGGTTTTGATACGGGCGGAGGGCTTTGCGTCGAAGACGAGGCCTGAACGGCTTCTGATGCGCCAGCCTCTGGTGCGTCGCTACCAACAGGCCTCGTCGCCTTTTCTACTGTTCTGGGGCTCGCACGCTTGGAGTCGTCTAGCTTGTAAGAGCGGCCCAGACACCAAACAGGTTCGTCGCTGTTCACATCGTTGGATGGCTCAGGGTCCCAGATCATTTGCATGATTTTCCGATGATATCGTCCAAAGTCAACGCTTATATTAGAGTCCATAGCTAATGGTAAGATTTGGATAACGGGAGGTGACGTTTGATAGGTGATGTTGTCACTGCACGCATGTGCCCGCGGTTGACCAGCTATGTCATAGGACCGCCCTTCTGCCTAAACTACGGGACCGAAAGTCTAATGGCCACACTCGGGTATTTTTAGTACACATGACGCTCCACCTAGAAGTACATACCAGACGAGATCGCCTATAATAAAAGTATACTATAGAATGAAACATCTTGAAGACTGCTTAGTATTCTTACTGTAATTTGATTGTTCATATTTTGTATAAACTTCATTTGATCATATTAAATATACAGAATAAAATTATTTTATATACTGGTCTTATGTACAAAAAATATACAATGTAATGTAGCTCTACTCCGTAGTACATAATTGAACTTCATGGCTTTTATTTTCCTCGTATAAAGAATATGGTTTTTCAGAAGAAAAAAATAATAAAGTATTAACAGTATTAAGCTTATACTTTATTTAAAAAGCAAGCTATATAATTGTACATTCTATAGCACCATAATAACACCAAGGACAAGCAACCGTAGATATCAGAGGAAAAGTAAAGTCACCTAACCCCGTGTCATGTATAACTGTGCTTGTGAAAGCTCCTATAGTAGCATTTTCCTGGGATCCTCGATGTACTCTTTGATCTTGACCAGGAACTGGACGGCTTCCCTGCCGTCAAGAAGACGGTGGTCATACGTCAGGGCCAAGTACATCATTGGCCGAACCTCCACCTTTCCATTAACCGCCACGGCGCGATCCTTGATGGCGTGGAGACCCAGGACGGCGCTTTGAGGCAGGTTGATAATCGGGGTGCCCATAAGAGATCCAAACACGCCGCCGTTGCTGATGGTGAAAGTTCCACCGGCCATATCCTCAATGGTGAGCTTGCCATCGCGAGCCTGGACAGTAGTTAGTAATGCCGCCTAGGTGTAATACTATGTGAGGATACTGCTACCAACCTTCTTGCCCATATCGGCAATGGCCTTCTCGATGCTGATCATGTCCAGTGACTCAACGTTTCGCACAACGGGGGTAACCAGACCCTTCTCCGTAGCAACGGCAACGCTGATGTCGACATAGTCGCGGTAGACAATGGTGTCGCCACCATTAGGGCCCTCGATGGACGCATTGACTGCGGGGATGTCTCGCATCGCCAACACAGCAGCGCGGGAGAAGGCGCTCATGAAGCCCAGCTTCACGCCAGTCTTCTTCAGCATCTCATCCTTGTAGAGTTTTCGGAACTCCATAATGTTGGACATGTCGACCTCGTTGAATGTTGTCAGTGATGCTGCGGTGTTCTGAGACTGCTTGAGACGCTCGGCGATACGGAGTCGCATGCGGTTCATTTTGACCTGAGTTACATCGAGTTAGACGGGCCAGGGGGTGTGGCTAAAAGACAATTCAAGAGGAGAGCTTACTCGACGCTCCTCGCGGTTTCCAGCAGCCGGCTCAGATTTTGACGCCGCAGCGGGTTCGGGCTGGCTCTTCTTCTCGGGCTGCTCCTTAGGTTGAGGCGGGGGAGCTGGCTTCTCGCTTTTGGCGGGCTCGGACTTGGGCTGCTCTGGCTCGGCAGGTTTTGACTCTTTTGACTCTGAAGGGGCGGGGGCGGATTCCTCCTTGGGCTTCTCTGACTCTGCTGGCTTCTCGCCGCCAATCTCAACGCGGACCAAGTCCTGGCCGACCGTCACGGTGTCCTCCTCGCTGACGAAGAACTCCTTGATAACACCAGCTTCTGTTGCGTTGACGGCGACATCGATCTGCAGGCGCAAGGAATGAGTATGCTATGCTATGCTATGCAGCAAGTTCAAGGGGCCATTGGAAAGCGTACCTTGTCGGTCTCAATGGTGGCAATCTCCTCGTCCTGCTCGACGTAGTCGCCAATGGATTTGGAGAACTGCTTGAGAGTGCCCTCGGATATGGACTCAGCCATGGGCGGCACCTGGATGATCTTGTCCGCATAGTACCGGACAAGGCTGGGAAGTCCCTGGCGGAAGACAGGAGAAGGGCGCAAATGGCGCATGGGCGCCATGCGAGAGACGACGGCTATGCTTCGAGACAGCATGATGGGCGAGTTGGTGCGCAGAACGAGTGATGTTCAGGGCAAGGAGAGAGATCGAGATCGAGCTGCGGAATAAAAAACCTTGGACGTATCGTATCCTCGGCAGATGTAATTGCGGAAAGAATAGATCGGAAAAACAAGGGCTCTACTTTTGCTTGGTAGCAGCTTCTGCCAGTTAACAAGTACAGGGACGGCTTTATACCAGCGTAATAGGCGACTAGAAAAGTGGGACTAAAGGCTTCTTCCTTATAGTAGTGATTTTACGAATTATCTAATGAGTCAATAAATATCAGGGGAAGATTACAGTGATGAAACCGGTTTTGTTCTATTTTATCATATTTTTCAATGGTCCAATGGCCGTGTGTGTTTTTGGCTGCATTTGCGGCAATTCCCCCAATGCGACGCCATAGCCGGGCGGACGGCAGAGCATCTCAGGTGAATCGAACCCCGCCGCACTAGGGGTGTCAAAAGTGTTTACAGGGACGGACATGCCCGTAGACAAGCTGAGCCTGACCCATGCAGCTGATCAGCCAGGCCAAGCCAAAACGATGACCCGTGCAACGGAAGCTCGGGAGTGTGCCGTATCAAAGTATTGCTCTGAATACCAGTAGGTGTGCAGTAGGTGCATCACGGGAGTGTTGGTCAGTATCTGTTTATTGATTTGATTTATTTGAAATACATCTACGCCGTGGCTAGAAATTACTCTTTATTCCATTTAGTAGTAGTTCTTTATTTGCTTGCTATATGTCTTCCACGTGTTGGTAAACTAAATCATGTGTAAGTTAGTAGGCTGAAGCCGCTTATGTAATGCTACTTGGTTGGAAGTGGTTGCAGTATGGTCTCTATCGTCATTTCCGCTGCTCCCAGGGATTGATGCCTAATAATGCATCCCTCCTTATAATACTCGTACCTTAACTTTACATTCCAGCGCAACTCCCATGGATTGCTCTTCTTCAATGACACTCGAATTTTCAAGCTCATACATCTCTCTCACATTACACGTCCATGATTGATCCTCCAGATATTCACTATATAGATCGAATTGAGACTGTTGACCAGTCAAGCAATTATGATGCTGCCTCTTCTTCGTCTTATACCCCTGCGAAACCGATAAAGCTCGGCGACTTCAGCAAGCTGTTCGTCGAGTTCCTTGACTCTCCTCAGCATAGATATGATCCCGGCCCAGACTTGCTGGAAAGAAGCGACTACGATGATGACTATGCACCAGCCCAGATAGCCCTGAAGCCCGGCAGCTTGTCATCGACGCCCTCGAACTATGGCCCTGAGCTGTTGTCCCCTGCAAAGCGAATACGCGCGAGCACCGTCCGTCATGTTCTTCCCTTTGACATAAAGCATATCACATCAAGCGAACGAAATACCGGCTCCAACTATGGAATAGCATCCTCTCCGCCAGATCTGTCGCCATCCGTATGTCGCCATTCATCCTCTCAGGGCTGCATCTGTGGCCGGGGACGTCGGCGGGCTGGGCAAACCGACCTTCTCACGTCTTCTTCTCCCGAATGCCCAGAATGCTCGCCTCCAACCAATACCATGCACCATTCTCGCTCTTGGATGAACAGCGTGCGTGAAAAGCTACGCTTGAAGGACGACAGACACAGGGCGCTCATGATGAATCTCGTCCCGTATCGGGTCAGAGACGCCTCCATGGCGGAAAAACACCCAACTATCACATCGCAAGGCGTCCACGTCTTCGTCGACATGTCCAATATCGATATTGGGTATCAAAGGACGTTGAAGGGATTCCGGCGTCTTGACGAAAACACTCGTCTATCGCCTGTGCCTCATCTAAACTTGCAATTCTTGACCGAGATACTTGTTCGGGATCGGCCAGTGGCTGCGCTGAATGTCTGCTGCTCTACCCTCCCAGGTCGTTCAGAGCCTCGCTATGTGCAGCAGCTGCGCGAGCTGGGATATCATGTTGATCTAAGAGAGCGTAAGGGGGTTCTCGAAGGTGGACTCAACTTCACTGGAGCTTCTGACACTCTTCGCTTTGTGGAGGACCTCGTGGACGAAACTCTACAGGTTCGCATTGCCGAGTCCGTGATGGAATACTTTCTCACTCCCGGTACCATCGTACTGGCTACTGGAGATGCTAAGCCTTCTCCGCACTCTGATGGATTCTTCTCTTATGTGGAGCGAGCACTCAAGATGGGCTGGAATGTTGAAGTTGTCTCCTGGCGAGGTAATCTCTCTCAGAGGTGGATTGATAGACAGTGGACCTCTCAGTGGCGTGACAAATTCCGTGTGATTTTACTAGATGAATTCTTAGAGGTTCTAAAGTGAATATACACCAGCAAGCATCTCTTTGACTAGGTTACGCAAAGCGTTCATATACATTATCGTTTATTGTAGCTGAAGATTTGTGTCTATATGATCCGTAACGTCGAGGATATTGAAGATAGAGAAAATACGAGCATTACTACTTGCTAAGCTCGTAGATCTGAAGCCAACGCACAATCACTATGAATAAAATATGTAGTATACAGGCAGTATGTATGTACAGGTGGTATCGTTTGTGTCCGCCGCCAGATAAAATAAAGGAAAAAAGAAAAAGAAAAAGATATCCCCGCTCCCAAAGAATTGATCAACCAGGTGACAAGGTGTCTCCTGTTCAAAGAGACTTGAAAAATGGCTTCACACTCATCATGGCTAGCCACCATTCCGTAGAATCCCGCTATCCACATGCTGTGACCGGGTGAGGTTAGAAAACCAGAAGATAGTTTGTAGGGTTTCCAATGATTGTATAGTTAGTTGTAAGAGCCAGGACCAGCCAGCCCCCATATGAAAATATGGATACTTGGTTCAGTGAGAATCCCCTCTTACATCCGGCAACCAGATCAGCGAGATGAACTCAGTAAGCCGCTCATGTTTGGCTATTTTCGCGCTCTTCTCGTATCGATGCCATTCCCGAGCTAATAGCACCAGTAGCCAGAGATGATTGACTCGGAGGCGGCATGGTGGAAGGAGGGTGTTGTCCCGCCCCTGAGCCCATGCCAGCGGTCGCCGCAGCTATCTTATTCGCAAGCTGCGCTGGATCTGGGTTGCCTTCGCCGTTACTCTGTGCTTGATTTGGTGTTTCACTCCTATGTAGCGGCGAAGAATGTATTGGAGATGTTGACTTCTTACTCTGAGAGTCAGTATTCGCGCTGTGGCCCCCTCGCGTAGAATTGCGTGGAGAGACTCGCCCGGTCTAGTTGCACATGTTAATAAAACTATTATACCAAGTTGGGCAAGGCCACTCTTTCTCACCTGTTTAGCCCACCGTAAGCCACAGCTGTTACACAGATCTCGCTGTCCACTTGGCCCCCTTCTCCATTCTGGAGTGTTGCGGGTATGGCAATTGGCGCAATCACGAACTACATTCCCAACTCCCTTTCTTCTCTTGCGTTTTTTCTTATTCGACAGCAAGCCGCCCAGCTCCTCTGCTAAAATTCGATTGATCTTTTCCATCTGCCGCAGTTCAAACTGCCAGCTTGAGCATTTCGTTGTTCTAAGTTCATCAAAGATGTTGTCGTCGGACGCCAGAGCTGCGTCTTGAGACCCTGGGACAAGCGCTCCAACTGCTGGCTGGAGAATCTGACCTCCATGGGGGGTTCCCTGGCTGTGCATATCGCCTCTTAAAGAGTTGGTGCCGTATAATGCGTTGCTTGCAGTCAGAGTCGATGGAACGTGGCGGGATGATGCTTTCAATAGCTTCGTTTGAGCTAGGACGAAGGACGGTTTTTGGCCCTCAGAGGCGTCCCCAGGATATAGAGTGGTTTGGGCCTGGAGTCCTTGTCCGCGTCGGTTGAGCATTTCATGCTTGCAAGTAGATATTTTCCCCTTCCTAGCCTTTTCAATCG
This sequence comes from Trichoderma sp. IMV 00454, assembly GCA_001931985.1. Classification (NCBI taxonomy): domain Eukaryota; kingdom Fungi; phylum Ascomycota; class Sordariomycetes; order Hypocreales; family Hypocreaceae; genus Trichoderma; species Trichoderma sp. IMV 00454. Next base: position 230,325 of record MSJK01000152.1, on the reverse strand, counting down.
TACGCCCAAACTCGGCTCGTGATTCTTTTCGCATCAGCTCCTGAATGCTTGTTCCAACCAGTGACTCAGGCTGTAAGTCCAAAAGGGACCGGATATTTGCCGAAACCGAAAGAAACATTCCAGATGTGGACAATTTGCTCCAGAGCTCGCTATCTCCAATGCCGCCGTTCGCTTCCAAAGTGCGCCTACCAAGGGCGAACACAGGCCGCTTTCTGCCGACTAGGATGATGCATTTGCGTCCTCTGCCTTGGTCGACGAATAGTGACCCGTGGCTTTCGAACCAAGTATATCCACTCTGTTTCCGCCGTATCCTGAAAACAATGTTGACTTGGCTGCCAGTCGTTGCGTCTTTCAGCTCCCGTGTCACTGGAACAATGTCCGAAGGATGGCAAACCGAAGACAAGGGGTTGCCAACCAGGTCGGCGGCATCGTACTCGAGAACACGTTTGCAGGAAGGCGATAGATAGAGAAAGAGGCCCTTGAGTGATATGACGTGAACCACATCATCAGTATTCTCAAGAAGCATCTTGTCCCATGACGATTTATGCCAGTCCGATACGAGCCCGTTCGGGTTAAACTGCTGGAGGAGCGTAGAGACGTCATCTACACCGAGCGTCTGTCCGTTATCAGACTCCAACTGATTCGGCACCGGCGGAGTCCATATATATTGGCCAATGTCGCTGTGTTTATAGTTGACTGTAACACCGCCCAATTCCTGGCCAGAGATGGCATCGGGGCATTCAACAAGATCGATTTGGAAGCCAATGAAGTATCTGATCTCATCGGTATCCCATGGTATAGGTATCATGGTCAAGAGGTTGAGGAAAGGCTTTCCTCCCTTTCGATAGTTGATTAAGCTTTGCTGCACCTCACGGCCCTCCTGGATCATCCTTTTGAGATTAAACACTGCTCCATCATCAACAAATTCTCGTTTTGAGCCGGCTTCGACTTTCCCATCCGGCGCTTGGAGGAAGCGACAGTTTTGTCCGATGATCTCATGGCGGCTGTACCCAGTCAGATTCTGGAAATTATCAGATACATAAATTATAGGGCAATCATTCATCGTGACATCACAAACGACAAAAGCACAGGACATATCGACGGCGCCAAGGTGGATTTTAGGATTTTTCCGAGTCGCGACTAGCCAAAGGGCTTTCAACATATCGAAACCACTCTTAGAGTAAATAGTCTTTTCTTTGGACTGATCCCTGGAATTTGAAGCCTGCATCGGAGTCGCAGGGCTGGCTGAGCCTGGCTGAGCCATATCCATCGAGGCACTGCTTTGCTGCGCTGGAATGATCGCTACTGGCCCAGGGAGAGAAGAAGACATGGCTGCTCCAAATCCCATCATGTCGGATTCCATACCAGGATGGGAAGGACTAGCGTTGAGGGATGCGAATGGTGGAGGGGGGGCATTTATCATATTCTCGTCATGAACCATCGCCATGCCTTTGTGACTGCTGTTTGAGCGTCTTCCTAGCGGTCCGCCGGTAGGGTTACCCGTCAAGACAAAGCCATCGCCACTAGTCGCGAGTTGACTGGCATCCAGCTGGCTAGCAATTGTCGAAGCAGTAAGATCCGGTGCCGAGACATTTGGGCCAGGGAATAGATCTATGGCAGAAGGCTCGGCCGTTATCCCGCCCATGTCCATGCTCGCAAACTGAGACGGCATCATAGTGCCCATGATATCCTGGGGGACGCCTGAAAAACTCCCAGCATCTGTCACGTAGCTGCCCATCTGATCTTGCATGCCGAAGGGGTGTGACATTTCCGGGCTAAACTGGTAGCTGCCGAACCCAGCTGCTCCCGTATCAAATCCCATCATGTCTCTGGGAGGGCCGATAGTCGACATGCGTCGAGCTGGAGGAACCTGCGAGGTGGAGGGAAGGGCAGTGCCGTAGGCCTGGGGCATGCTTCTTCGTCGTTGCATATCATTGTGTCCCTCGCGCATCACGCCATCCATTTGGCTGCCCGGGATTACAGTCTGGTTGGAAATCATGTGGTTTGGTAGTGTTGGTGGTGGCTGCTGCAGCTGTTGCTGGAGCTGGGGCGGAAGCGAGGCATCCTGCATGGCTAAGACATTGGGTTGGAGGTGTCCTGGTTGCTGGTCCTCGGATGGATGTGAAAGCTGATTGTCCAGCTCTGAGTTTGTCTGGTAGAAGCCTTCCATGGCGGCAGCATCTGACCAGATGCCAGAGTGTCGCTAATCGTCGGCGTCGGGGAATCGGACAGAGGATGTTGTTTGTGGATGGGCGAATACTTTGTCCCAGTCTTCAGTCTTCACTTTGCCGTCGATTCGTTGACAGTTGGAGTTGGGGTAGGACCGTCAGTCAGCATGCGTGGTTGCGCGGGGTGAGGCGCAGAAACGAGACTCGGGGTGTTGGAGAAGTCGCCTGGGCGTTGCTTGAGGCGCTGTGTGCGAGGCCTGGGTTGTGGTAGATGATACTGATGTCTATGGTTCTCCGAGGTCGTGAATTTTATGCGAATCTCTGTGCAGTGCGCGACCGCTGCCCGTTAATCGTAGGTAAATAAAGATGCGACAGCCGTTATGTCGGTTCGGTGGAGGATCAAACGACCCTTGGCGAGTGCGCTGTGAGAGAGTGAAGGAGGCGCAAAGGGCACGTCAGCTGCTGAGAAGCTGGGGTTTTGGCAAATCCTAACCACGGACATTTATGTAACTCGTCGAATGATTCAGCGATGCGACTTGCAGTGGAAAATGCTGGGCCTGGGTGTGGTGCTATTACGGCATATCTCTGCACGTATTAAGCAGCCCGTCCATTCTGCGGAGTATTACATCCGCCCTGCTATCCCACCAATCTGGCTCTGGATCGGCTGTTATGTAAGCGCACTCCAGCTGCTGGAAGTGGGCGGATGGAGGCGGCACTTTGGCAATTCAATTTCCATCAAAGTGAAGCAGAAACGTGCATGTCAAGTAGGTAAATACATAGCAGGTTATGCTGGGTCTATGAAGAAATCATATATATAACATGACTACTTGTGTAAGGTGGATATACGTCAAATTTGTGATGTATCAAAGTGTGAAGTCATCCAAGTCTATCCATCAATAAATCTTGACGATTACAGCATTCCCCTGGGCCGATCCTACGAGAGATCAAGTGGCAGCAGTAAGGTACATGTAACCCATAAAAATATAAGCACTAGAGTAAGTACTAGGTATCTCATTGGTATTTATATTGCACCTCCAGACTGATGAATGATGAGGCATTACTGCTATCACTGTCAGTTCAGGGTAGCATTGTACCTTGTGATATCGCGGCTTGCTCCACACACCACACATGTCGCGCACCAAACATGGCCTAAGCCATGTGGGGGATCGACTTCTGCAAGTTTAGATTGCCAAGCAATATACACAATGACTAGGATTGCAAAAGACATATCCACCGTAGGCTTACAACAGAGCACATGTCATTTAGGGAAAAAGAGGATGTCATGAAGGAAACAGAGATGCACCGGAAGATAACTATACACTGCTCTAGCAGATATGGTAGACTACTGGACGGTAACCCTAGGCCAAAAGAAGATCGGGTGTATAATGGACGGGAATCTCAGGGTCGATCTGGCAGATGGAGGGTGCTTACCGTGTAGGGAACAATACCCCACAGCAACCGCTCTTTACGGTACTGAGTAGTTTAAGGATTGTGACATGTATTTTCAATCTGACTTGGTATTTTGCCTATCCCTTGAATGCATCCTTGAGCCGGATCCGTGCTAAGCGGTTCGCGTTGACCAAGGGCAAACAGAGCATGAAGTGCAAGTACTCCGTACGCGACCTGGAGATGCTTCCGGCTACGACAAAGGTCATGCCTCGGTATTTCGAAGCGCGTTTGTAAGGTGAAGATGACCTGTGCTCTATGAATTCAATTATTCTGGCCACCAAAAAGAGACAATCATCTCATCGTAGAATGGCCGCAAATGGTTATCCAGCCAAATGATATACATGTACGAGTACTCGTACACCATCTTTGGCCATCCCTTGAGAATGTCGCAACCCTTCGATAAGGATCAACCCACGCCAACACGCAAACGGAGCCACGATACGAAGGGAGCACCAACCTCCACAACAAGACTCTCCCCAGCTCTCCCCTGAAGAGAAACATTACCATGCCATGTCAGCCTCCTCTTGCCATTCCATCTTCTGTCTGGAACAACACCTCAAACAGTCTTGGAGGTAGTGCGACATTCTCTAGCATTCCGGCTTGCTTCCACATGAGCCAACACCACATTGAAGCACTCGCAAGAAAGAAATACTGTGCAGAATGAATGCTTCAGCATGCTTATCTGGCATCCGCCCTCGCCTTCGTCTACTGGCTCTGGCACCAGTGGTTGTCATCGCTTATATTGTTACCCTCATTGCTATCGACGAGTTCTTCTTTGCCTCCAACAGGATCGTTATTAAAAGCGTCCCCGTTGAGAAAGTGGGCAGCCATACCCAATCGATAGTTGGCTCCGAAAATGAAGACATTGAATCGCCAAAATCCGTTCAATTGGACCTTGAACGGGTGATTAATAAGACTCTGGGTTTTGAAAAAGTCATTGCTATTGGGTTACCGGAGCGGTCAGATAAACGAGATGCGTTGGAGCTCATGGCATCACTGAGTGGCTTTGACATCGAATGGGTTGATGGCGTAAAGCCATCCAGCATCCCGAGCAAAGCCGTACCATATGGAATCGATCCCTCTGCAATACAAGACAACTTTCTTGGAAGCTGGAGGGGCCATATGAATGCAATTCGACAGTAAGTCCTCTGAAATACACCACCTTGGTTTTCGTCTTGTTCTAATAGCAGTATAGAGTTGTCGAGCAGGAGACTGGATCAGCTCTTATCATGGAAGATGATATGGATTGGGACATCCATCTCAAGTCTCAGCTCCGCAATGTTGCGCGCGGAGCCCGCCAGATTCTGCAAGAGCCTTCAGAGCTGCCTTACTCCCCATATGGAGATGACTGGGATGTCTTATGGCTAGGCCATTGTGGTGAACCTTTCCCAGAGACCCTGGAGGAGAACGCTGGGTTGCCGTCTGAGCGTATAGAACAAATGTCAGCCAAGTACTTCATCCAAGACGACGATACCGTCCCGCCATACAACCAAGTGTCACAGCTTGTGGACTGGTCTCAATACCAGCCGCAGACGAGGATCGTTCACAGAACTGCGGCACCCATTTGCACCTTTGCGTACGCCGTCTCTCAAAGAGGAGCGAGGAAAATCCTCTACGGCCTGAGTGTGGATGGCCTGCACATGGCGTTTGACAATTCACTTGCACAGCTTTGCAGAGATGCCATGTATGGACTGGGCAGGAATCAAAGCAGCGCACTCAACATGAAGTGCATCAGCGTCAATCCCACCATCATGTTCCACCACAAAGCCAAGGGATTGGTGGCCTCCGGCAGCGACATCCAGAATGTCGGGGGGGATGGCAGTGTTCGTGAAAAGGGCGAGACAGAGTCCATCCGGTGGAGCATGAGATTGAATCTGCAGAATATCCTGGCCGGCCAAAGGTTGGAGGCGCAGTTTTAATACGATGATATTAATAGTATAGCATGCAACTCTGAAATGATCTGTGGCAGTGTAATGCGCCAAATGGCGACATGCCTTTAATTAAATTAAAATTGCTTGCCAAATTACAGTTCTCATCGTCTTGATACAATTCACTGTGTGAGTCCCAACTCATTGCCCGCCAAATCATTCATCGTTCGAATTTTCGAGTCCGTATTCCCACCTTGTATGGGGGCAAACTATCCCAGTATGGCCAAGATACTCCAAAAACACCAGCCGCCCGATATTCGCCTTGTGTAAGATATAGCAGACTAAAGGTATGATTACGCATTGATCCTTTTGTGGACAGGTCCAATCTAAAGCTACAGCCCGACGTCCTCTTTTAGACGCTCAGTGTCTTGGCTAAGGTGCTGAAAGTATAGTTCCATTGAATGAGCGGCTTGTGAGATGGCCGGGGATTCGTCAGGTTGTAGTTCTGTGCGCCGTAGCTTTTCTCGTAGCCCACTCAGCAGCTCGTCTCTATCTTTTCGCTTCTTTTCGCGTTCAGCTAGCCACTTGCTCCGTCCAGCAAGGTATTTGGCACTATGTCCAAGCCCTGAGCTCAGCGGCGAAAGGCCATTGCATGAACGATCAAGAGGAGCAGCTGAAAAGAACAGTACTCTGCCAGCTTCATCGTGCTGAAACTCCCGTCGCACCGCTTCTGGTAAATACTCATTCATGTTGTCTGGTAATGTGTACACCTCGGGGGGCCGCGGCGGATTGTACATGTTCGCATGTGGCTGAGCAACACCAGGGGTCCCCATCCCCGGCGGCCTGGGCACTGCCGCAGTGTGACCTTGCATATACCCTGTTGGCCGAGGGCTGGGCACTGGTTGATGATGCATGGGCATTTGCGGCGATGGGGCATAGCCGTTGTAATTTTGCATGTAGGCAGGCTGCTGATGAGGTTGAGGTTGATACTGCTGGTACTGCATTGTTCGCATCGGCATATGAGAAGGAGGCGTCTGTTGCGGTGGATGAGGTATGGGAACTGGCGTTTGTGGTATAGACCCGGCGTTTGGAGGCACTGGCTGGAAATGTGGTGTAACGTGTCCGTAATACTGGTTGGGAGGTGGCACTGCACCAGCCATGTTGTATGGGATGGCTCCGTTCCTTGCCGCCTCGCTTGCCGCATCTCTAACTCCAGGATTCATGGGAAGGCGCTGAGCTGGTTCTGCGGGTATCTTGGAAGCGGCAGGCATTGCAGGCATCATGGCATCCGGAGGGGGTGATTCCTAAGGTAGGTACATTCGGGTCAGTTGGATGTCCAAAGCGTTCAAGGGCCAGTTGTCTCGAACAGAAATTAAACAGATAAAAATACGATGAAATACAAGGAAAGGAGCAACAACTAACATTTGGTCCTGGCGGTCGACGATGGACGGCGCCAATGATGGGAGGAGCATTTGGGCTTCCCCAAGTAGGTCGCGGGAGCTCATCTGTTTCTTTGGCATCGTCACGCAAGAGGTGTTTGATTGGACTGGGTATCTTCTTCATTTGACGAGGAACATCAAACAAATCCATCTCGTAATCTTTGTCCCGCACCTCGTCAGGAACGCAACTGGCCCACGTCTTGATTTTGTTGAAGTGGAACTTTTCTTCGTTATACCGAGACTCGCATACGTAGACGTCCTTATCTGGCGCAAGCCCCCTGGGACGTCCCTTGTTGAACCGAGTGACGAACATTACGTAGCAGCGGTCGATAACATCTGCAATCGGATGGTCGCGGTATTGGCCTGTCTTGACAACCTCGTGTACATAAAAGTGTTTCTCGAAACGATGAACTGTTTGCTCGGGCCTGTAGTACCAACAGGCATTAATCCACTTCTGGCCAGCACGATCTTGCCATGTGCGGAATATTTGAGCAACAATGGGCTTTGCTAGGTCGTTGGGGTTACGGATATGCACCCAGTCGCCTGTTTGATGACACAGATAAGCCAAACGTCAATCAACTAAGAAAAAAGAAGAAGAAAGGAACGGGAGTACATAAGCGGGGCAGTAGACTTACCAACTCTCCAAGTTTCTCCGCTGTATTCGATGCTTGCCAGAGGGAGTTTGCCATCCTCGTCACGGAAATCGTCATCTGGTTTGAGCTTTTCTTGTTCTGCCAGTACCCGGGCTTGTTGCTGTAGTTTCACAGCAGCTTCGTACACCGGGCTATCATCCTCGTTATACGCCTTGGCATTCTCAAACATGAGCTCAAGGTCTGCTAGCGCCTGGTCGACTGTTTGATACTTCTTTCGCTTCGCCTTCTTCTTGATATTGTCCAATGCGACGGGGTTTGCGATTATTTGGTAGTAGTCTGGAACAACCGTTTTATCCGGTAGCCTCTCGAAAGGCACAGCGAGTGCGTTTCCATCTGCATCCTTGATTTTCCTAAGCTCCTTGAGGAGCGAGAATATTCGGGCTTCTGTCGGAGTAAGGACCATTGGTGGGCGGCCTCTTTTCTGTTGGAACCTCGCATCTTTGTCATTACTGCGGCTCCCTCGATCGGACGTATAGCGTCGTCCCCGCCGCCCTTTGTAGTCTTCATCGTCGGAGTCTCCATCAGTTTCCTCCTCTTCCTCGTCGTCCTCATCGTCCTCGTCGTCATCCTCGTTATTTCGCCCCTCTTCGTCTTCATCCTCGGACTGCTGCGATGGCGATTCTTCGACAGGAGGCAGCTCTCCCAAGTCTGGTAGACGCGCATCATCGGCTGTAATGTCGCCACTATCAACGAGTTTCTTGAGCTCCTCCTGCAAAATCTCTCGAAGTCGTTCAGCAGCACCGAAGATAGGCGCTGAAGGGCGATTGTAGACTTGTGCGTTGTGGCATATTTGCGCGACGTCTTTGACGAACTCGGGGAAGGCAGTGTACTGCTTCTTCTGGATTTTGCTCTGTCATTGCGTTAACAATGCCGCCGCTAGACAATCGGCAAGCTGTAGAGAAACATACTCGGACGGTACTGAAGGCTATAGGCTCGGCAATGATGTCAAAGTAATCGGGTAAAAGACGTCTGTTGGGAATGCGCTGAAACCCAGCCGCAAGCTCTTCGCCACTGAAATTTGTTAAAATCGGCACGCGTCGCAAGCAATTCCTGCGTACAAGACAACTTACTTTTCTTCGACGCTACATAGATACTTCGAAAGGTCATGGATCAGTTGGAATAAGTCGTGAGGTTCGTCTTGCCCAGGGTTGCCTTCCATGTCTACACTAGATTCGTCGGGGCTTTCCTTCATGTCGACGTCGCCATCGACGACATCCTTGGGGGGCTCTTGCTCCATTTCAATTACAACCGTGTTTACACTGAGGCGTGGAAGAATTCTCTTGGGCGAGTAGCACGGGATCTCTCAGTGGAAGCAGCTGCCGTCTCCATTGACGCCCCAGAAGGCTCTGATCGTGAAAACCGCGATAACAATGCGAAAGCCTCGCGATGCATCAATACAGGTACAAGGTACCGCGAAATGGAACGGTGATCGCAAAAACATTTCCCCGGCCAATTACAGTGCTGACTAAGAAATTAAAATGGCCACCAGCAAACTCTCGCGTGTAAATACGGCAGATAGCACTTGTTCCACCTGTGCCTGAGAGGATGCGCCAAAAAATGTGAGGTGCCTCCACAAAGCTCCTTAGGTCTGTTGTTTCAAAACTCCGCAGTGGACATTAGCAGATAATATTTTGCCAAGGTGTCTGGAATCGTCGGAGTTGCAGGATGATTGATATACTAATGCGTGATGACAAAATAATGATCTAAAGCTGCCTCTTATATGAATGTTGATATCTAAGTCTTACAAAGCAGTTAAATTGAATGGTTCGTTTTCAAGGCTGGTTCCCGGCTGCTGCCAGAGATGAGCAAAGCAACCTGAAGCAAAGCACAGATTTGCCCACTGCAGTGGTGCAGCTCCACCAAGCTCCAAAGCACCAAGGCTGATACGTTAGTGCGCTACGTTAGTGCCACTCCATGGTGGCAGCTGTGCCGTTGCTAGTACATGTTGTTGACATGTGTATGACGCCTGGACGCGTATTGCATTTGCGTTCCGCTTCCGTCACTTTATGCACCCATTGGCTGCTTCAAGACGCGACGGTGTGTGTAAGAGTGGCGCGCACGGCCTCTACCATATCCACCCAATACCTTGCGTTCCTTGCATCTAGTATATTTCCGATGGTGACTCCGGAGCCCCCTGAGCCAATCCGTCCTTTCAACAATGGGCGGCCAACGAAGGGGCTGTGCTAAGGGGAATGCTGTCGACGAGAAGGGCAGCTGGTCCTTAATACTGGATTCCTGAGCGTATCGTGCCAGGGCCTATTGGCCACTTGGGGGAGTTCAGCCGGGCTGGGCCTGGTGTTGACTGGCTCCCGCCTTGGGCTGTGTCCGGCTGTCCCGTCGCCCGCCAGGTACCTGCACTCCCACCATGGCCCACACCTACATGCACGCACAGGTAGCGAGTACAGTGACAGGCACGGTTGCAAGTACTCCGTGTGCCTTTGCAACTTGCAAGCTTGTGGTGTGCTTGCCTGTTCCCGTCTCCCCCCTTTCCTAGCATCCCCACCTGTCCTTTGCAGAGCTGATACGCAGAACCTCCGTTCCGCACTCCGTCTGGATGGGAAAGGGGGAGTTACGCCCCCTTAAGTCGCAGCTCAGGCCTCCTCCACGTGATCTTGCATCCTTTTGAAGTTTCCTGTTTTCCACCAAGTTTGCTTGTTCTTGGCAGTCTCAGTCTTTCGTTCTGACGGGCCATCCATCTTTCTTGCTCTCACAATAGTGCCTTACGTCTCTCGTTACTGTTTGGTTGTTGCTGTGACTTTCGTCTTTCCATTCTTGACCCTGTGCTTTTCACGCACGTCGCATATCGCCTCTTGTTGGTTGAAACAATACATTGAATTGCAGCCAAGCGCTTTCTCCTCACTTCCAAGGTCACACAGCCGGGACTCTGTTCGTGCGAGCTACCGCCCGCTGTCCCATTTCGTTCATTATATTCTGGGTTTACTTCTCAGTCCATTCATGCACTCCAACTTCTAGGTACGAATTGCTATCCACCACAATTAGCAGCATGCTGTGAGACTGGCGAATCTTTCGCCGGATCAGCCGCTGGAGTATCAATCAATTCTGACCTGACCTTTCTCTCACAGATAACCTTTTCTCAACATGTCGGGGTATCCTGGCGGCGGTGGCGGCGGCCACCACGACGGGTACGACGGCCACCAGCAAAATAATCAAACCGATTCATACTATCAGGATGATCAGTACTATGACAACAATTACGATGCCCATGGTGGAGGCCAGGGCGGTAACCACGGAGGAGACGGTTACTATGATGAATCGTACGATCCCCAGACGCGATTCCTTGGGTCATGAACAAAGCTAACCGGGAAGCACAGAGGATATTATAATGCGGATCCCAACAATCCGTACCATCACGACGGCGGGTATTATGATGGCGATGATCAATACCATGACGAGTACCAAAATCATGGAGGCTACTACGACCAAAACTACAACCAAGGCCATCGCCAAGGATCTGAAGAGGATTCTGAGACCTTCAGTGATTTCACAATGAGGTCCGACATGGCTAGGGCAGCTGAGATGGATTACTACGGTCGTGGAGACGAGCGATATGACAGTTACGGCGACCCTCAAGCCAGCAACCGAGGGTACAGACCTCCATCCTCCCAAGTTTCTTATGGCGGTAATCGATCATCGGGCGCGTCAACACCCAACTACGGCATGGACTATGGTAACGTCTTGCCAGCCGGACAACGCTCCCGCGAGCCCTATCCCGCCTGGACTTCGGATGCCCAAATCCCTCTGTCCAAAGAGGAGATTGAGGACATCTTTATGGATCTGACTTCTAAATTCGGATTCCAGAGAGACAGCATGCGCAACATGTATGACCACTTCATGACCCTGCTGGACTCCAGGGCCTCTCGAATGACGCCCAACCAAGCCCTTCTATCACTGCACAGCGATTACATTGGTGGTGACAATGCCAATTATCGCAAGTGGTACTTTGCCGCTCATCTGGATCTGGACGACTCTGTCGGTTTCGCCAATGCCACTGCCAAGGGCTTGAAGCGCAAGGCGAAGAACAAGAAGAAGGGAAAGCAGGAGGATCCTACCAACGAGGCGGAAATGCTGCAAGACCTTGAAGGTGATGACAGTCTTGAGGCTGCCGAGTACCGCTGGAAAACCCGGATGAACCGCATGTCACAGCATGATCGGGTTCGTCAAATCGCCCTCTACTTGCTTTGCTGGGGAGAGGCCAATCAAGTTCGATTCATGCCAGAGTTGCTCTGCTTCATTTTCAAATGCGCGCATGACTATCTTCTTTCTCCAGCATGCCAGGCGCTGGTTGAGCCCGTGGACGAGTTCACGTTCCTCAACAACATCATCACGCCTCTCTACCAGTATTGCCGAGATCAAGGTTACGAAATTCTCGACGGTGTTTACGTCAGACGTGAGCGAGATCACAAGCACATTATTGGTTATGACGACTGCAACCAGCTTTTCTGGTACCCTGAGGGAATTGAGCGCATTGTTCTCCAAGACAAGAGCAAGCTCGTCGATGTTCCTCCTGCCGAGCGTTACTTGAAGTTGAAGGATGTCAATTGGAAGAAGTGCTTCTTCAAGACCTACAGAGAATCTCGTTCTTGGTTCCATCTTCTGACCAACTTCAACCGTATCTGGATTATCCATCTCACAATGTTCTGGTTCTATACTGCCCACAACGCCCCCACTCTGCTGGTGAAGAATTACGAACAGCAGGTCAACCAGTCACCTTCCGCCGCCAAACAATTTTCTATTGTTGGTTTCGGTGGTGCCATCGCGTCTCTGATTCAAGTTCTTGCAACCCTGGCAGAATGGGCCTATGTTCCTAGACGATGGGCCGGCGCGCAACATCTTACCAAGCGACTCTTCTTCCTCCTCTTCATGCTCATTCTCAACATTGCCCCTGGTGTCAAAGTTTTCATGTTTGCCGACAAGAATCCAAACTCGACAATTGATCATGCCCTTGGAATTGTGCACTTCATCATTGCCATTTTCACTTTCCTGTTCTTTGCCGTTATGCCCCTGGGTGGCTTGTTTGGTAGCTATTTGATCTCCAACTCTCGACGATACGTGGCTAGTCAAACATTCACGGCTGCCTGGGCGACGTTGCCATTCAATGACATGGCTGTCTCATACTTCCTATGGCTGACGGTTTTCGGAGTCAAGTTTGGAGAGTCTTACGTCTTCTTGGCGCTCTCATTCCGTGATCCTATGAGATATCTTTCAATCATGCACCTGCAATGTCAGGGTGATCATTTGTTTGGCACCGCTGCCGATGTTCTGTGCAAGAATCAACCCAAGATTACTCTGGGTCTCATGATCTTCACGGACTTGCTCTTCTTTTTCCTCGATACATATCTGTTTTATGTCTTGATCGCTGCAATTTTCTCCATCGCAAGATCATTCTACATTGGTTCGTCCATCTGGACACCTTGGCGAAATGTCTTCTCTCGTCTGCCGAAGCGTATCTATTCTAAAGTCTTGGCAACCACGGACATGGAAATTAAATATAAGCCCAAGGTCCTCATTTCTCAAGTCTGGAATGCTATTGTCATCTCCATGTACCGAGAGCATCTTCTTGCCATTGACCACGTGCAGAAGCTCCTGTATCATCAAGTTCCGTCTGAACAAGAGGGAAAGAGAACTTTGCGAGCTCCGACCTTTTTTGTTTCTCAAGAAGATCATTCTTTTAAGACAGAGTTCTTCCCTAGCAATAGTGAAGCAGAACGCCGAATCTCTTTCTTCGCCCAATCGCTGTCTACTCCTATTCCGGAGCCGCTGCCAGTGGATAACATGCCGACTTTTACTGTCATGATTCCTCACTATGGTGAGAAGATTCTGCTTTCTCTTAGAGAGATTATTCGTGAAGATGAGCCCTACTCGAGAGTTACGCTTTTGGAATATCTCAAGCAACTTCACCCTCACGAATGGGACTGCTTCGTCAAAGATACCAAAATCTTGGCTGATGAGACATCTCAAATGAACGGTGATGAGGAAAAGAATGAGAAAGATACGGCCAAGAGCAAAATCGATGATCTTCCATTCTACTGTATCGGATTCAAGTCTTCTGCCCCCGAATATACCCTTCGCACGCGTATTTGGGCTTCGCTACGCTTCCAAACACTGTACCGAACAATCTCTGGTTTTATGAACTATAGCCGTGCTATTAAATTACTCTATAGAGTCGAAAACCCTGAAGTCGTGCAAATGTTCGGCGGTAACACAGATAAGCTTGAGCGAGAGCTGGAGCGCATGGCCCGCCGCAAGTTCAGAATCTGTGTGGCCATGCAGCGTTATTCCAAGTTCAAGAAGGAAGAAATGGAGAATGCCGAATTCCTGCTCCGCGCGTACCCTGATCTCCAAATTGCTTACCTGGATGAGGAGCCTCCCGTTGCTGAAGGCGAAGAGCCTAGACTGTACTCTGCTCTCATTGACGGACACTCTGAAATCATGGAGAATGGTCTGCGACGCCCCAAGTTCCGTGTCCAGCTTTCTGGCAACCCCATTCTTGGAGACGGAAAATCCGACAACCAAAACCACGCACTCATCTTCTACCGCGGCGAATATATTCAGCTTATCGATGCCAATCAGGACAACTATCTGGAAGAATGTCTGAAAATTCGAAGCGTACTCGCCGAGTTCGAAGAGATGAAGACTGAAAACGTATCACCCTATACCCCTGGTGTTAAGAACAACTCACCTGCGCCTGTTGCTATTCTTGGTGCACGTGAGTACATTTTCTCGGAAAACATTGGTGTTCTTGGTGATATTGCTGCAGGAAAGGAACAGACGTTTGGTACTCTTTTTGCACGTACTATGGCTCAAATCGGAGGCAAGCTCCATTACGGTCACCCTGATTTCCTCAACGGTATTTTCATGACAACCCGTGGTGGTGTTTCAAAGGCTCAGAAGGGTCTGCACTTGAACGAAGATATTTTCGCTGGTATGAATGCCATGTTGCGAGGTGGTCGAATCAAGCACTGCGAATACTATCAGTGTGGTAAGGGTCGTGATTTGGGTTTTGGTTCCGTTCTTAACTTCACAACCAAAATCGGTACTGGTATGGGCGAACAGCTTCTTTCTCGAGAGTACCACTACCTAGGAACCCAACTTCCCCTGGATCGCTTCTTGTCATTCTACTACGCTCACGCCGGTTTCCACGTCAACAACATGTTGATTATGCTGTCCATTCAAATGTTCATGATTACACTCATGAACATCGCCGCTCTACGACACGAGACGATCAGATGCAAATACAACCGAGACGTTCCCATCACCGATCCTTTGTTCCCTACTGGCTGTGCCAACACGGACGCATTGATGGATTGGGTCCAACGTTGTGTTTTCTCAATTTTCTTCGTCTTCTTCCTGGCTTTCGTTCCTTTGATTGTGCAGGAATTGACTGAGCGTGGTATCTGGAGGGCCCTCAGTCGATTCTTGAAACAAATTCTGTCGCTCTCACCGTTCTTTGAAATCTTCGTCACTCAGATCTACGCGAACTCTGTGCAACAGAACATTTCGTTTGGCGGTGCTCGATACATCGGAACAGGTCGTGGTTTCGCCACAGCTCGCATTCCCTTTGGTGTTTTGTACTCTCGATTCGCTGCTCCGTCAATCTATTTCGGTGCCAGATTGTTGATGATGCTTCTGTTTGCAACTGTCACCGCTTGGCAGCCTGCGCTCGCCTACTTTTGGATCAGTTTGCTTGGATTGACCATCTCTCCTTTCTTGTACAACCCGCATCAATTTGCATGGACCGATTTCTTCATCGATTATCGTGACTATCTTCGTTGGCTCTCGCGTGGTAACTCGCGATCGCACGCTTCTTCATGGATTTCATTCTGCCGATTGTCTCGTATCCGAGTTACTGGTTACAAGCGCAAGCATTTGGGTGATGCATCAGCCAAGATGTCGGGAGATGTTCCCAGAGCAGCCATCGCTAATATTTTCGCCACTGAAATCGTGACACCACTCATCCTCGCTGTCCTCACACTGATCCCATACCTCTTCTTGAACGCGCAAACCGGTGTGGAGGAGAAAAATCAAAAGTCTACAAAGGGCCAGTCAACTGCCCCCATTCAGCCTACCGACTCTCTCATCCGAATCTTGATCGTCGCTTTCGGACCAGTCGCCGTCAACGCTGGTGTGCTGATGGTTATGTTTGCCATGGCATGTTTCATGGGACCTCTATTGAGCATGTGCTGCAAGAAATTTGGCAGTGTCCTGGCCGCTATTGCACACGCCCTTGCAGTCATCTTCATGTTGGTCTTCTTTGAGGTGCTGTTTTTGCTCGAGGGCTTCAACTTTGCCCGTACCATGGCCGGCATGATTGCAGTCGTATGCATGCAGCGATTCTTGTTCAAGCTCATTATTTCGCTGTTCCTGACGCGAGAGTTCAAGGGCGAGGGATCCAACATCGCCTTCTGGACTGGTAAATGGTACTCCATGGGCTGGCACACCGTCACACAGCCTGCCCGTGAGTGGCTTGCCAAGGTTACAGAACTCAGCATGTTTGCAGCTGATTTCATTCTTGGACACTGGTTGCTGTTCTTCATGATCCCCGTCATCCTGATTCCTCGGGTTGATATGTTGCATTCGATGATGCTCTTCTGGCTTTTGCCAAGGTAAGTAGTACTTCTATAAAGACTGAGTAACCCCGTATTGTGCTAACATGCTTCCGCAGCCGACAAATTCGTCCTCCCATTTACTCCATGAAGCAGTCAAAACTCAGGCGTCGTCGTGTCATTCGCTTTGCTATTCTCTACTTCGTTCTCGCCGTCGTCTTCATCGCCCTGATTGTCGGACCGATCTTTGCTGCCAAATCCATTCCAGACTCATTGAACAAGTCCTTGTCTGATATTGCAGGCTTCCGACTGCTCCAGCCAAACCACCAAAACAATGATAACACAAATGGAACTCAACAAACTGGCACAGGCGCGTCAAACTACTCGGGTGCTGGCAGGAAGACGACCACATCAGGCGCGGGTGCTGATTCCACTGGCAAGATCAGACTATTTTGATCATGTAGGTCTAATTTCAATGTAACCTAATGATCTCCATTGTGGAGTGATTTTCAAGCTTTCAAATGTCTATCACTACCATCCGTAGCTGGCTTGGTCTCTTAAGAGATAGGTTACTAGTATATGCTTGCTTTACGTTTGTGGAGCATGGCCCTTATGAATTATCATAGTTCTTTCTTTTATTGTTTATTCTATAACGACGTTTGCCTAAATAGACTTTTTTCCCGTTTTTTTTGAAGACTATCCAGCTGCCTATATTTCGTGACGTTGGTATGTACCTAAATGAGTGAACTAGCCTCAAGGGAAAAAAAAAGGATAGATTACTTAGGGGGCGATTTAAATCTAATACATATATACCCATATGTCCTCTCTTTACAGTTCGTCCATCGTGTGTGTCTTTTCACTCTCTAGATTCCGACTCTTGGTGTTCTTGCCATGTGACTCTGCTGCTCTTGAGTCTCTATCGTCAGAAACCCTTTCTTTGTCGGTGCTTCCTGCTTCTCCCTTGGAGAGCTTGCTCAAGGCTGCGATCTCTTCATCATAGGTAACCCACTCAGGGACTTGCCTCCTCGCTCGGTCAAGCTTAGGTTCTTTTGTCAGGGGGTTGTTGCACAAATCAATAGTGCGAGCTTCACTGAGGCTTTCGTCACTGCACCAAGTCTCGCACCAGAGCCACTCCTGAGGTAAGCTGTGGATGGGGATCTGGAACTGCATATGGTTCGGCAAGTCTTGGTCCAGATTGGCGAGACTGTTGGGGTCAGCGGAGAGAGTGTGGTATTGTTGGCGAAGGCGGTCACCGGCGGCGAGTTCTCGGAAACGGCGTAGGTCGACGACGTAAAGGGCGGAGATGTGGTATGGCCGGCCGCGGAGGTAGTTTGCCCAGTAACCGGTTTTCCAGAAACGGAAGCCTTCCATCTCGGTGCGTGAGTCGCACATTGGGGTGAATCCATACGGAGCACCTTCGAGATCGAGGTTCATCAGGCTCATCATGTCGGTGCGCACAATTTGATCGGCATCTACGAAAATGACCTTGTCCAAAGACAGGGGGAACAAGACATCCAGAAACAGGATCTTGTAGCCCCAGATCTCACGCTGTTTCTCCTTCTGTTGCCGTAGCCAGTGGGGCCACTTGTATGATACCATCTCGTATTTGAACCCGTACTCCTTGGCCATGTGTGGGATGAACTCCTTGAAGGAAGGGGAAAGGAATTGTTCAATGAACCAGAATTTGACAGTGTGTTTTGTGTGGCGCATCACTGAGACCATCATGATATTCAGCATTCGCTCATAGAGATGGCCACTGGCTACAGAGAAGATGTTGATCTCTGCATGTTCCGTTTCAGAAAGTGACTTCTTAGATTTTCCGCCGAAAAGTCCTTCCGCCAGTTTGCGTCCTTTGGCAATCAGGATATTTTCTTGAGGGTCCTTTTCCTGGAGGACATCCTCCATTTCCATGCCGCTCCGTCTTTGGAGACGAGGATATAGGGTCACGCCTTGGAAGTCAATCAACGCGAGCTCGATGCCGTTATCGCCAGGCACGGGGTTCCATCCCTGAGCACCAATGCTTTCGATCTCATATATCTCGGCGCTGCGACCTTCCTTCAGCTGGATAGTGTAAACTCCAGGATTAGCCTTGAATTGGAAGAAGCCAAGGTTCGACATGATTATGGTGTCCGTAACGGGGGTATTCTTCTCCGTAGCAAGGACCAACTGAGTTCCTCGTGGCGCTCCTCCTTTGCCTTCCCTAGAATGTCCCTCGATAAGGATATGCTTCAGCTCATAGGTCGCGTGGACATCGGTCTTCACCGCACTCAATTTGATGTTGTCGAGATCATGAATCGAAATCAGAGGTGCTACCAGCCATGCAGGTGGCACATCAACAGCAGTAGTCAACAAAGCTTCGGAGGGCAGGCCACTGAAAGTTGCCTCCAGCCTCTTAACGCCTCCATTTTCATTGAATGACGGCTCCGACTCCAACACATATCGGAAAAATCGCTTCACTGGAAGTTCTTCAATCTTTGCCGAAGGGTTGATGAAAAGCTTTAGGTGAACACCGTCTAGCTCAGAGAGCACCTTCAAGATAGGAGCCCACCTTTGGCCTTGCTCGCTGACTGGGTTTACCAGGCCAACTATATATATGCTCGCAGTTTCTTCATCGCCTACTTCAATAGTTGTGTGAGTTGATTCGAAAGTGTTGTAAAGAGTAGTTCGGGCAGAAGTCGTTGATTCGAATATTCCTTCAGGCAGATCGGAAATGGTAGAGAGGGCCGTGATGGATGTTAATTTAGCAGCGTCAATTGGAGTAGATAGTGTATCGCCTAGGCCAAGTTCTTCGATTGCTGCATATACAGGGAGGATACGCTTCGTCCGTTCAACATCCAGAAATTGTTGAAAGTCATCAACGTCGAACTGAGATCCTCCAGAAATGGGTCCAATCACCCGGCCGTTTAGCATAATCATCTGAGTTCCCGAGAGTATCTTAGAGGCACCAAGGAATCGCTCCAGAACCTCAAAGTAGTTGGCATTAAGCTCCTCGGACTGTGTTTCCAACAATTTCGCAAGCTCGTCTGCATCCTGGACATAGCCCAACAATCCTTGATTGGCTCGGAGGGCAGCATTTACGGACGCAGCGCCAACAGGAGCCACCGGATTGTGAACGAATTCGACCCTGACTCCTGGGTTACGGCGTTTGAACTCCAGAGCGGCCAGAACCAACTCTTTGCCACTTGTTGTTGTAAAATCGGCGATGACGGTTACTACTGCCCAGTCTTCCTTTTGCGACTCCGCAAGGGCATCGAAAACCGGGATAATCTCAAACAGATCTGCATGTTCATTATAAATTTTGTTGATATTGAGCACCACAAGACTCTTTTTCTCATCGTCAGGGGAGATGTAGCTGTTCCTTCTGGTAATTGCATTGCTGAGGAAAATCCCCGGAGCCCAGTCGTCATCAGTGAGAATGCCATGAAAGACTCCCTTTTGCACAGTTTGAAGATCTTCTCCGATCAGCATTCCCAGTCCTTGCAACCAATTGTCATCGCGTGGAATCAACAGGCCATTGAAGAATACTGGTCGAGTCGGAGTTTCAGCTTTCAAACGATCAGTCCATTTCTGGGCAAGTTTGAGCTGTTGCTCGTAACCCTCCTTTTCAAGGACTTCGACGAGCTCCATCTTCTCCGAATCCTCGAGGAGTTTTTGGTCCCTGGTTACGTCTGCGAAGACCTCCTCGTTGGTTGATGCTGTAGTAGGATCTTGAAGTCGCTCTAAATAGCTGGTAAGGCCCTGGATGCCATAATTCTCGAAAATGTGATAAACTATCTTGGCTTTAGCGGTAGCCTCAGGCGTTGACACCAAAGGAACGAGACCAAATCTGATAGTAAGGCCACGTGAAATGAATGATAGTAGTTGCGCAATGAACGATACGTCTTCTGGGTTTGAAAAATCGACAGGCGCCACAAGAGTGAAGACATTTTTCGCAATAGGGGGAAGTTGTCCGGGATATGCTCCTCGTAGCAACTAGTAACGTTAGCTTTCGGTCTTTCTTCATGCATTCTCTTGTGACCTACCGCTGCTAATGTTTTTGGGTAGTCTTCGTATGCCTCATCATTTTCGAGGTCATTTAGCCATATTAAAACTCGGCCATCTTCAAGACGATCTGTCCAGTCGTATCGCAGCGGTTCATTGGAGCCCTTTGCCATGGATACAGCTTGATGTCCAAGGATAGATACCGCTTGTTTCCCACTAAGACCAAGGGTACGGAAACCGTCAATAAGTTTTCGCTCTTGGCGTAGTCTGTCGATAAGAGCAAAGGGATCAATCTGGCGTTCACTGACTTGAACGCCATTCACAAATAGAGCATTCACTCCATCTGGAACCCCCTTTATGCCGTTGCTTTGGAACTCTTCTTCAAATTGCGTAGACACGTTCTGAGCGACAACTGACGTCAGAAACTTGGGCAAATCCTGTGTCAATTTTATTAGGGTCCCCAACGGCTCGTCGCTTTGTAGTATAAACGAGGCCGCTTTCATTCCGAGTGATGAGAGATCCGATGCCGCTAAAGGCTTGATGTCGGCAACATCCTCGCTGTCATCAAGGTTCGTGCTGGAGCTAGGGCTTTCATGATGAGATGCATCATCGTGTACTCGGTCATCGATGACAATGTAATCGGTTCTCTTCAGTGCGAGCTCAACACCATATCCGTTCATTGGCAGAGCTGCTGCATGTGCTGCTTCAGTCCGGCGGTATCTAATCCGATAACTTAGAGAACCTTCCCTTGCGGCCTTGGAAAGAGCTTTGTGAAACTCCCCAAATGTGCTGGAAGTTGGGTCGGCATAGAGGATGGCTTCTTTACCGGTGCCAAGGGTTCGATCGAATGGCAAATGCTTGGCTTGCCTATTTCAAATATCAGAATCCGCTCTACAGCTTAATTAGAGATACTTACAGAGAAAGCAGGCCGTCTCTGTTGACTTTATCCAGCTCGGGAGTACAATATTGTTTTCCCTCCAGTAGCACCCAATTAACACATTCTGAATCGTCGACTGTGGGTGCGACCGCGGTCGTGTAGTGCTGATAATGGGCTTCTATCCGAGGGGCAGCTGATCGCAATGACAAAGCAAGCTTGAATGTAGACAAGGCTTCGGAGCTTGATATGCTGCCCTCTTGTTGCAAGACATTGAGAACCTCAGAATACAAAGCAGCATCTGTAGAGGCGGAAGCAAAGGATCCAGCTGCAATTTGGTCTAGGAGAGGGAAGTATGCCGAGGAATTCTCTGCCGCTGCGGTCTCTCTATCATCTGTTTAGTACTCGTTCAAATTTTATAGAAGAAAGACAGGGCAATAGATAAGTACAAGAGTTCAAGAAGATATGGGCCAGCAGGGAAAGCTGCATTCATGCCCACGTTCACAGAGGGAGTGCCATGAGCTTGCAGAGCAAGCATCAGGCCGACTGTTAAGTTCCATGGCCAGCAGCGATGCCGTGCCATGATGGATGATCAAGGACGAGCGGAATACCAAAGTAATCCTTCGACGAACTTATTTTGGGACATGCAGCACGATTGACTAAGAGGACAAGCAGACGGACTGCGATTGCACAGCAATTACGTCCGAAGAGGGAATTTGCCCTCTCGAATGATGCGATAAAGGAAAAGTCGGTAACGTGTGTTCAATCTAGATAGCTGTCCAAAAGCGTACAGCTATAGGTTCATATACGAAAACGTGCCCCCCCCAAAACTGTCCCGCATGTATCAAAGCTCCCCCACAGTCTACAATCAGGGGTCGCTATGGTATCAGCGAGTGCAACTAACAGGGCGTTAAAAGGACAGCTAATCTTTGTCATACCATTCTAGTAAGCAACATATTATGTGAGTATGCGGCTGATTCCTCGTATTTATAGAGTTACGTTTATAGAAATGTCTGAACGAATCTGCTGCTATTATTGTGTTCTATTTCATGGAATATAAAATGATTACATATCTGAGCTTCCAGCTATTTATTGCACTTGGATTATTATAAAAGAAAAATAATGTTCTAGATATTAATTCAATAGTTCTTCTTTTATTCGACTATGAATCGCCTACCTGTATGCTGGAACGCGTCATATTCATGCATATATATTCAATAGATTGCTCAAAATGCAACAAATGGGTAGTGGCTCATGAACTTAGGCCATATAAGAGGGGTGAGGCAGCCAAGGCGGTGAGATGTCACGTCCAATGAGATTGCGGGGCTGCGACTGGCGCAATACCCACAATTGGAGATGGACACGATGCTCAATTGGAAGCTTGTTGACGCACTGTTCCATCTCGCTCCTTTTTATGCTGACCCTCTGGCTAGGCTCTGAATAGCTGTCCTGGTCAATCACGGCCGATTTAGCCATTCGTCGACATACCCTCAAACCTGTATTCTTCTGTCTAATCGCTCTTTTCCTTTGATGTGCGAGGCTCCGACCTCACCCCTCCGCCAGAATGCAGTCTTCCCCAGGAATGTTGACCAAGGTATGCCGTCCAAGAGCTGCCCAGCTCAAGATGCCAAACTAATGCCCCTCAGTTTGAATCGAAATCATCCAGGGCCAAAGGAATCGCGTTCCATCCGAAAAGGTAGCTACATGCCTCCTATATTGAGCAATAATTCTCAGGGAACTGATTTGGTGTATTAGACCATGGATCCTTGTGGCCCTTCACTCCTCCACAATCCAGCTCTGGGATTACCGGATGGGAACATTGATAGATCGATTCGAAGAGCACGATGGCCCGGTCCGCGGCGTCGATTTTCATAAAACACAACCTCTCTTCGTATCTGGCGGCGACGATTACAAGATCAAAGTCTGGTCGTACCAGACCCGACGATGCCTCTTCACACTGAACGGCCATCTCGACTATGTTCGAACCGTCTTCTTCCATCACGAGCTTCCTTGGATTCTGTCTTCCTCTGATGATCAGACAATTCGAATTTGGAACTGGCAGAACCGCAGCTTGAGTACGTTGCATTATCTCGGGTGCGATAACGCAATAGGTCGCTAATTCTCTCTCAGTTTGTACCATGACCGGCCACAACCACTATGCCATGTGCGCCCAATTCCACCCCAAAGAAGATCTTGTGGTGTCAGCCTCCCTTGATCAGTCAGTCCGTGTTTGGGATATTTCGGGTCTGCGAAAGAAGCACTCAGCGCCGACATCGATGAGCTACGAAGACCAAATTGCGCGTGCCAATCAAAACCAAACTGATATGTTTGGAAACACAGATGCTGTTGTCAAGTTTGTCCTCGAGGGCCATGATCGTGGTGTCAATTGGGTTGCTTTCCACCCCACTATGCCGCTGATTGTTTCGGCCGGCGATGACCGCCTAGTCAAGCTCTGGCGCATGAGTGAAACTAAAGCTTGGGAAGTAGACACTTGCCGTGGCCATTTCCAGAATGCCTCGGGCTGTCTGTTCCACCCTCACCAAGACTTGATTCTGTCGGCAGGAGAAGACAAAACGATTCGAGTCTGGGATCTCAATAAGAGGACTGCCGTGCAATCCTTTAAGAGGGAAAATGACCGCTTTTGGGTTATCGCAGCTCACCCCGAAATCAATTTGTTCGCAGCTGGCCATGACAATGGTGTCATGGTTTTCAAGTTGGAACGCGAGCGCCCTGCTTCGGCTGTCCACCAAAATACCCTCTTCTATATCACCAAGGAGAAGCACGTTAGATCGTACGATTTCCAGAAGGATGTGGAAAGCCCGACGCTCCTGTCTCTCAAGAAATTGGGAAGCCCTTGGGTCAGCCCTCGGACACTGTCTTACAACCCTGCTGAGAGATCTATTCTCGTTACCACTCCTAATGATGGTGGCTCTTACGAACTCCTGAATCTGCCTAGAGATGGATCTGGTGTAATTGAGCCTACCGAGTCCAAACGGGGGTCAGGAAACTCCGCCATTTTCGTTGCCAGAAATCGCTTCGCTGTCCTCAATGTTGCAAACCAAACCATTGATATCAAAGACCTGTCGAACAACACTGCTCGTTCATTCAAGCCTCCAACTGGAACTACCGATATATACTTTGGAGGCACTGGTAACCTTCTTATTATTACGCCAACGACTGTATATCTTTATGATATCCAGCAGAAGAAGAGCACTGCAGAGCTTTCCATCAATGGTGTCAAATACATTGTGTGGTCGAACGATGGCCTTTACGCCGCCTTGTTGAGCAAGCACAACGTGACCATTGTGACAAAGTCTCTCGAGCAGATCAGCACTTTACATGAGACTATCCGCATCAAGAGCGCCACCTGGGATGATGCGGGCATTCTTCTGTACTCGACCCTGAACCATGTTAAATATGCTTTGCTGAACGGCGACAATGGTATCGTCCGGACACTTGACCAGACGGTATACCTTGTCCGCGTCAAGGGCCGAAATGTCTACTGCTTAGATCGAGCAGCGAAGCCTCGTATTCTTCGTATCGACCCAACGGAATATCGCTTCAAAATGGCATTGGTCAAGCGAAACTACGAAGAAATGCTTCACATCATTCGTACTTCTAGTCTTGTGGGCCAGTCTATTATTTCATACCTCCAGAAGAAGGGCTATCCCGAGATTGCGCTGCAATTTGTTCAGGACCCAACGACTCGATTTGACCTGGCAATCGAATGTGGCAATCTAGAAGTTGCTGTGGAGATGGCCAAGGAACTGGACAAGCCGAAGTTCTGGACTCGACTGGGCACCGAAGCGTTGGCCCATGGCAACCACCAGATTGTGGAGATGTGCTACCAGAAACTGAAGCAATTCGATAAGCTGTCGTTCCTCTATCTGGCAACAGGTGATCACTCCAAGCTTGCTCGAATGGCCAAGATTGCCGAACATCGTGGAGATTTCACCTCGCGATTTCAGAATGCCATCTACCTTGGCGATGTGGAAGACCGCATTCAAATGTTGAAGGAGATCGATTTGTGTACGTGAGCTCATCCCCTCTTGCCATTGCATGGAGTACTAACTGTTTCATAGACCCACTTGCGTATACAACGGCCAAATCTCATGGGCTGCAGGAAGAATGCGAAGCTATTCTTGAGGCTTCTGGTCTCACAGAAGACCAGCTAACCATGCCCACCATTGGCCAACCGTTGGTACCATCAAGACCTGTGGTGTCGACATTCAAACGCAACTGGCCCACCAAGGCTAGCTCACAGTCTTACTTCGAAAACGCTCTTCTTGGTCAGGTAGAGGGCTTGTCGCTCGAAGATGAACCAAATCTCGCCAACGGAGCCGACGCTGAGCATGTTGCAAAGGAGGAACCGGCAGGCGGACTCGCTGCTATCCCTGGAGAAGATGACGATGATGCGGCAGGCTGGGATATGGGTGATGACGAGGTTCCTGAGATCGAAAACGACTTTGTGAATGTCGATAGCGCGGAAGCAGGTGGTGCTGGAAGCTGCGAGGCTGATGTCTGGGCACGAAACTCGCCTTTAGCTGTTGATCACGTTGCTGGAGGCTCATTTGAAACGGCCATGCAGCTCTTGAACCGACAAGTTGGCGCAGTCGAATTTGCTCCTCTGAAGCCTCGATTCTTGGAAGTGTACCAGTCTTCCAAGACTTTCCTTCCGGCACTTGCCAACTTGCCTCCTCTCGTCAACTACGTTCGCCGTACCGTTGATGAAACAGACCTTCGAAAAGTTCTGCCCATCATCCCACGCGATCTGGAGCATTTGGCCTCCAATGATTTGCAAAGGGGTTACGACTCAATGAAGGCGAATAAGCTGGAAGATGGTGCCCAGATCTTCCAGGGTATCCTTCATGCTATCCTTGTCAATGCAGTTTCCAGCGAGAGCGAAGTGGCGGAGGCAAAGAAACTGATTGTTTCAGCGAGAGAGTACAGCATTGCGATGAACATTGAGCTTGCCAGGAGAAACCTTGGTTCACTTGATGAGATCGCTCAAGACCCCGCGAAACTCAAGAAGAGCTTGGAGCTGTCCGCCTATTTCACCATTCCCAAGATCGAGGTGCCTCATCGACAGATTGCACTGCTTAGTGCCATCAAGGTGGCGATAAAGAGCAAGAACTATAACTCGGCTTTGGGTTTTGCAAACCGTATTATTGCTAATGGAGGTTCCAGCAAGATCGTCGAGAATGTAAGTGATGAACGAAATTTGCCTTGATCTTTAAACCCTTTTTTTTCGTTCAAGCTCTAACGAGATACTTCAAATAATAGGCCAAGAAGACCAAAGCTCAATGTGAAAGAAATCCAAATGACGCCATTGAGATCGAGTTTGATCAATTTGCAGAATTTGAGATTTGCGCCGCTAGCCATACTCCAATCTATAGCGGAGCGCCATTCGAAGAGTGTGCATTTGATGGGTCAAAGTACCACTCTAGCTTCAAGGGATCAGTTTGTAGAGTGTGCGGAGTTTGCGAGATTGGCAAACATGGTAGCGGTTTAAGATTGTTTTCATAGACACCTAATTTGGACTTGGAATTGTAAAAGGGGGGCTCAAAAGGGGCGTAACAATATCATAGTCATGGAATCTAACGAAATGGTATTGGAGGATGTGGCTGGTGGGGAGAGGCTTTAGTGGTGATTGAGAGCAGTGAACAGCTGTATCAAGCTCGATTACATATATAAATGGTGCCATTATATCATGTTTTTTTGGAACTTGTTTAGATGAATAATTAATTATGCTGCTGAGCATTGTGAGATGTTGCATCTAATGTGACTAAACCAAACCATGCCTTGTTTGACGCTCTCTACACAATGGTTTCCAGCTCGCGAGCATAACCCAGTGTGTTTTCCATGATCATTTGGCTCATATCCTTGACGTAAACTCCATCTTCGCTGCCTTCCGCCGCATTGTTGGGGAAATAGATATGGCCCTCCTTAACCAGCCATCCGCGGTGCTTGGCAAATTGAATAACATCTCCTTCTGAATTCAGGAATAATA
The DNA here is from genome assembly GCA_001931985.1 of Trichoderma sp. IMV 00454. Taxonomy (NCBI): domain Eukaryota; kingdom Fungi; phylum Ascomycota; class Sordariomycetes; order Hypocreales; family Hypocreaceae; genus Trichoderma; species Trichoderma sp. IMV 00454. The sequence continues at coordinate 203,319 of MSJK01000152.1, read as the reverse complement.
GCGATTTGGTGGAGCTTATCGGAAGGCTAGGGTAGGCTCGCTCGCTGCTGCTGGCGATCTCGGATCGGATTTGGTTCTTGAGAATCTGTCCCCATCCGTTCAGTTAGCCATGTGTCACATGTTGCAAAAGCGAATTCATTAGATACGCACCTCAGAGAAGACACTGTACTCGTCGCAGGGAACTTCGCTGCTCTTCATCGCCTTCCATACTCGATCATAGCTTCCCTCCATAAGCCACCTCTCCAGGCGAACAGGGTATCCCAGATATCGGTCGCCTTCCACATCGGCCCCGCCACCGTCTCTGTTTGTCAGACTCTCCAGCTCTGAGTGGAACTCAGCGTAGCGACCCTGAGTGAGGAGCAGCAACAGGCTCAGACCCGTGACCCTGTTGCGTTCAGGGAGGTTTGGCGGCAGGGTAGCTGACGGCAGCTCGTAAAAGGGCTGCAGCTGCTGGACGTAGCGCGTGAAGGTATCGGCGTTTTTGGCGCGGATAGAGAACAGGGCACCCTGCTCGTAGGTCTCTCGGGCAAGGGCGAGAAGGTTCGAGGGTGTTGAGGGAGTGGGAGTCAGAGCGTTGAGGCTGAGGAGACTGAGTTTGGCCTTGGAGAGGAGGGCGCTGGCCTCGGGATAGCTCATCTGGGGAGACTGCTTTAGCTGGGAGAGAATCTGGGAGAGGCCTCGGTCAGCCATGGTTGCTATTGGGTCGCGTTCCCTGAGAGATGGTTTCGGTGTAGAAGCTGGAATTGAGAAGGTGACGTGACGGAGAGGATGTCGAGTGTCGATGCTTGGGAGTCTTTGTGGCCGGTTGGGTGGCTGCAGATTGGTGGTTGCTTGTATGGTGGCATAAAGTGCAGTAGGTATTCTAGGCTGAATGATGACGAAGAGGTGTTAGACGGGTGCCAAAGGGTGGATAGCGGGTGTGAATTCTTACTAATGGTAGTGCGTTGCTTGGTGCCAATTGACGCCACTGATGAATTCCCCACAGAACAGCTACCCAGCACTTCTGCTACGCTACCGGTGGAGCACATATAGAAGTGCAGGGCAGAGGCACTCAGGCACCAACTGAGTGCCTGGTCACGGTTGGTTATCGCTACATGCACTCTAAGCACAGGTATATCTCTGTGAGGGTGTATGGATTGTATTGTACTCGCTTTCGAGGTGATGTAATCTAGGTGTCCATTGTCCATCCGTCTGCCATTCGTGAAACCCGTTGAAGTCGTTATAAAGCCTACGGAAAGTCATCCGTATACCGAGATGCTGCCGCTTGCCTAGCGTCAGACTCTGCCTCTCTTCTCCTCGACTTCTCAATGTCTGCCGCCCACATAGCTGCACCCGTTGCTGTAGTCAGAAGAAAGAAAAAAGACAGCACCGGTATGAGCTCAAAAATCATGGCCACGGTTCCAAACCAGATGTAGTCCCACTCAAGTGTCTTTATTTCAGCCGCTTGGGCTGGCTTCGTCAAGCCTCGCAGTTGGAACCAGCGGTGATGCGATAGCTTCCCGAGTCGAGTCCCCGTGATGACAATAAAGGCAATAGTCCCGACATAAGGGATGAGATTGAGAGGAAGAAAGAAGATAAGCTCTACAATTTGAATCGTGCTCCATGGATTGAAGGTAGCTGGGCTCGTCGGCTTTCCCAACATTTTAACTGCATCGGGTGCATCTTCAAACAACAGGCGATGAGGAGATATTAGATCCTTCAGTGAGAGCTTGATAAGCGTGGCCTAGCGATGATTTAGCTGCAGCTTCAATAGCTTGGTTTCATCTCATCTTGTGGGCTTACGTCGAAAACATCCACTCGGCATTCGTCAACAAAGAAGCCTTCAAATAAGCCCTGAACAATCACCAATCCTTCACCCAGCACAAGAACAACGGCATTAAACCAGGCGCCCCAGCCATGGAAGATGGCCAGGAATAAGAATTGCGGAAGGAAAGCGAACGAGAAAAGGACAAAGTATACGAAGAATGAGATCAGAGACAGAGGGATTAGCCTTCCAAACAGGAGAGGCCAAAATTCTCTGTTTCGTGTGAAGTACCAGATGCCGCGAATTGGGTAGGATGCCGCGATACCTGCGCGCTTGATGTAGAGAACTGGTCGGTTGTTCCAGAACCTAGAAAGGCATCGTTCCCTGGGTGGTGGAAAAATGTTGTTATGCGGGCTGTGAGAAGACATGGCTGCATCGTCTATAGGTAGTGGCAGGATGCAAATGAGGCCGAGGCCCGTGAGGTTGGCCGTGATGCCTAAATGAAGTCAGTCGAGGCGATGCGGTGACACAAGCAACCGTGTTTGGCGCATGTGTCTACGCATCAAGATTCCCGCCAATAGCCGTGCGGTTTTCTTACATGGTAGTAGATGACGTCTGGCACAGACGCTAATTGGTCCATTGTTGCGACCATGAGCTGCCCATGAGCTGCCCAGGACTAGGTGACTTAGCACATTTAGAAGGCATCCAATAGTCTTACATCGCACGTCAAAGACCAACGAAGCCATCTACAGCTGATTGATGCTGCGTCCACACAACTCAGAAACGCTCTGGTTGATTATGTATGCACTAATATTGGTAGCTTGGAGTATTTCCACCATATTTTACAATATTTCACAAAATAGTAACACATGAGTCTGCAATGCTTCATCCTATTCTGCTGCTGGTCCAGACTGCAACGTTCAATCTGAAGCTACCTACAACACATATAGGTAAAACTCGTGGCATCTTGCGCCTGCTCGCGCCACCCGTGGGATACAGGTAGGTAAATACTGTTGCATTTACACCACATTCACGCTGACAATTGGCTTCCACATGCATTTCCACCCACGCCTGCCTTGCCCTTTGGGGCAGCCTGTCTCTCTCGCGAAAGCATCATTACATCTAAGGTAGGCAGGCACGCCTGCTTGATTCAAAATGCGAATACGACGGATATCAAAGCCGATCACGTCGCTACCTACCCAGACAATGAGCGAGATCTCGATGTTCTTTCCTTCGGTGATGCCCACTCCCTGAGCCCAGACGATACCGTTACGTCAACTTTTCGGCTGTCAACAGCTCTTGCTCTATTTTTCGATCGATAAGCCATGCAGTTGAAGCAGGATCGGTCCCTCTGAGGCGTAGATTCGCAAACCACACCGCAAACTTGGGGAAGGAGACAGCGTCTTCCTCAGGCACACACACGCCATCATACGACCGCCGTTGATAAGATGGACGTTCCTTCCCTCCCAGTCTCGGCCACGCAGGACTCTTCTGCTGCCATCAAAACTCCTCTCTCCCCCCTCTTCTTCTTTTTCTTTTCTCTTCCACCTCACCTCTTTTCTCTCGTTTCGACTTCGCCTTTCTTTACTCGTTCATTGTTTCTGTCTCTCATTCACATCCACCTCTGTTGGACTCATCGCACCGACATCACTTACGGATCTCGTGACGCCAACTTTGCCAACCGTACTCGCCCATTATGCGGGTCTTCACTTCTTTGACGGCCTTGGTAGCCGGCACCGTAGTGCAGCACGCAAGTGCTCAGGCAGATTACGGGTACAGGCTGTTTTCCCCTTCTCCCCTTTTTTGCTCTCATACTAACTTTGCTACAGAATGCATGGCAGCAACCGGGGCAGCAGTCCTAATGGCAATGGCAACTCTGCTGGCCTTCCTGCCGGATCTCCAAACGGTGACCCCAATGGCAATGCCTATGGAAATCCAAGTGGAAATTCCAATGGCTCTCCTGCTGGCCTCCCTGGAAATCTCCCCGGTTCAGCCCCTGACATGTCTACCTGCGCTCTCCAAGTCGTCACAACAGTTTTTGTCACTGTATATCCTACTAGCCATCTTACGCCTTCCGGTGTTATCCAGCCCAGTGACTTTGACCCTGACCAGACCATTCATCAAACTGCGTTCCCTACTACACCCATCCCAATTTCTTCAGCTGAATCTGTTGAGGCCGCACACACCAGTGTCAAACCCTTCACCACACTCACAATCGACGTTTGGGGCAGCGATCCTGATTCATCAAACGCTTTTCCATCTGATGATCCGTCCGCCCCTGTCTACACTGATGGCGCTTCTGACCCTGCTGAGACCTCCGCGGACTACCCTGATGGTTTCCCTTCACAGACCCCTTGGCCCAGCAATTTACCGGCGTCTGAGCCTTGGGAACATCCCACACCATCAGACGGACAGTTATCTTTCAGCGCTGGACCGGTTGTTGGTTCTCCTACCGCTATCCCTCCTGAGAATTCCGCATACGGCAATGGGGATGACTTCCCTAACATTTCCTCCAACCCCAATGGCGGACAACCATCAGAATACTCATCACCAACTGGTACAGGCGCTGGTGAAAACGGCAACCATCCTATTCAAGTGACAGTCATTGGCTCAGATGGGAAACCAACCGTCCTCGAATTTCCTGGCGCCCAACCCAGCAACGGCAATGGCAATGGCGCTGGCCAACCTTTTCCCACAGTCACCGCTCCAATCTCTGGCTTCACTCCGGGCGGTGCCTCAGTAACTTCAGGCGTCTTAGCAACGGCAGGTGAGACCATGTGTACCAGCTACACTATCATCGGGCCCAATGGAGTTCCCACAGTCGTCCACTCTACTTGGGTCGACTTCCCAACAGCCACTGCTGGCCTCCCTTCTGGTTTCCCATCGGGTTTCCCATCCGGTCTTCCATCAGGCTTCCTTTCTAGCCTTCTCTCCGGCCTTCCTTCAGGTTTTCCTTCTGGGTTTCCTTCTGGATTTCCTTCTAGCCTTCTCCCCGGTCTCCCAACCAACCCCAGTGTCATCACGGGCTTGCCTGGCGGACCAGTCATCGCGACACACACTGAGTTCACTGTTCTTGGCCCTGATGGACTTCCAACCGTCATTGAGTCCTCCTGGCTGGTGCCCGCACCGACGAACACGCAGCTGGGTATCTCTAGTCCGAATTCTGTAGGTGGATTCCCAAATCAAGTCACGGGCATCCCAACTCAAACTGCTGGAACGGCGGCTGGCGTGAGCGTGGATGGCAGTACAACTTGCACAAGCTATACAGTACTGGGACCTGATGGCCTTCCAACTGTCATTGGTACCACTTGGGTCGTTCCAAACCCGACTGCCGGCGCGATTCCTGCCAACGTCGTCACTGGAGTCCCAAGCCAAGTTAGCGGAGTTTCTGGTTTCCCTTCACAGTTTGGAACAAACGTTGGTGGTGCGAATGCCGTCACGACTTGCACGAGTTATACTGTCCTGGGACCTGACGGTGTTCCCACAGTTGTTGAGTCCACCTTTGTTGTGCTCGCGAGCAGCGCTCTTCCTGCAGTTACCAACGGACTGCCTCTGCCTCCTGCTCAAGCTTCTGGCTTTCCACAAGGCACCCCAAACCTTCCAGAGGGAGGTAATTTTGCCACAACTTGCATCACAGTCGGTGTTATAGGACCAGATGGATTTACAACGCCTGCCATCCAAACAATTGTCATCCCTACCAGTGGTCTAGGCAGTGCTTTGCCTGCCCAAACCAACCTTGGGTACCCTTCTCTTGTACCTGCCCAAACCGGTCTTCCTCTTCCCCAAGGAGGTCTTTCTGCTACTCCTGCTGGAAGTGGACTTTTTACCACCTGCATTACGGTTACCACACTAGGACCAGATGGTATGGCAACGCCTGTTGTTCAGACTATTGTCGGTTTGCCGAGTGGTGCCGATCTTGGGGCTCCGAGTGGGAGTTTGATCAACCTTCCTACCCTAACTCAATACGGATCTTTTGGAACCGGTCTGCCAGTTGTTTTACCGCCGTCTGCAGTGGTTTCTGGCCTTGCGGAACCAACAGGGACTGTCACTGGTACCCGCACTTCGACTTTTACTGTCACGAATGGTCCTGATGGACGGCCTGCCTCTCTCGTTCCGTACGGTGACGAATGGAACAATCAAGCTCCAGTGTTGGAATCTTCGCCGCTGTCAAATAATGCCTACGGCTCGCTTCCAAGTGGCCCATCACATCTTGCAACGGCTCTCCAGACTAGTACATGGACCAACATCATACCGGAGCAAACCACCACCTACACCATCAACTTCCCTCTTACTACCATGGCGACTGTTACTCTTCCTAATCGACGTGTCATGCGACGTCAGCAAGAGTAAGTCGCAGATGATCTCCCTATATACAATTTCTAACCTAGCATAGGTCAGTAACGTCAGAGTTTGTATGGGACAACTCTAGTGCTACTCTCCCCTTTCCGGCCTTTAGTACCCCGAGCCCCTTTACTCCCGTTCTTCCTTCTGTGACAGATTCCGTGCCACCGCAAGCTTCTGCCGTGGATGGATCAGACTTCAGCCCTATGTGTCCCACTGGTGGAAAGATTGGCAATTTTACACTCGACGTAAGTACATCATATGCCTCTCACCTCCTGTCATGCCCATCGCTAATCTGAATAGTTTGATGATACCAAGGCTGGTCCACTCTTCAACCCTTCTCGCGATATCTGGTTCTCTCAAGGGTTCCTCATCGCGCCCCCATCGTCCCAAACCTCTCAATCTTACAATCCTTCGTCCGGCGGCCAGCTTGTGGAATTTATGCCACCATCCCTGCCTTTATCAGCTCATTCTAATGCGGGGGACACTGCTGAGATTGGCGTTGGTCCAAATGCTCCAAATCACTGCTTCAGATTTGACTTCCAGGGCGCGAGCCTTGGCTGTGCGGCAGAAGGTGCCGAAAACTGGTGTGACTTTGAAGTTTCAGCATACCGCTACAACGACGTTTCGCAAAGAGAGGAATCGATAGCCTGGTCTGAGACGAAGCATATTCCAGCATGCCCCAACTTCCCTCATGGGAATTGCCGGTTGACCCCTGTGTCGTTTGATGGCTACACGAACATCACGTCGATTCTGATCAATCTCCGTGTTGGCAATGAAGTACGAGTCTGGTGGGGAGATGACTTCAAATTCGGCTGGAGCGACAATGGTTGTGATGCCGCGGCTTGTCGCGCGAATGCTCTTCCTCAACCCGTCAAGCGTGAGGCCATCGAATCAGCCGCCCGCCAAGGAGTCTGGCACTGGACTCCGCGTGGGCTGAAGCGACTTGATGACGGATATATCTGGGAATCAGTATAATAGCCATCATTTGATAATTTCGGAGGGTAGTTAGGTGCGATGAAATGCGGTGGGATAATATTTGCTGTTTGTTTGTTGTTTGTTATGGGGACAATTTGAACCTAGATTTCTTGGCGAGCAGCATAATGTGGTTGTAGCTGCAGTATCAGATGTAATGGTGACCAGCAGTGGGATGGAAGCTACCTAGGTCATGTAAATCACATCGTTATGGCAAAATCAATGGACATTTCCGACGAGATTCTCTCTAAATTTGGTGCTAGTAGTACGTTGATATGAAAACTTGGCGAGTCGTAGACAATGAGAGGAACAATGAGCATATCGCCGCCTGGCATTTCTATATTAACTTGGTCTTGATAATTAGGCATAAACGCGAATAGTCTTTTCGTTTCAAATATTGATATGTAAGGGCAGGGGCCCGCGACTCTTTACAAAGGAGCGACGATGCATGAGGAGTGAATAATGTATACAGATGCTATCTAACACTAAAACGAGTGTCTATAGTGCGTGCTTATAACACGCCAAGCGGCGATTTCCTGTTCCTCAAGGGCTGGTCTCTATTGAACCAGGTAGACATGGCATCGAGATCTCTGCTCTTGCGTCCCGTTCCACCTAGAAGTGGGCATGCTTCGTCCCAGGGACCACAGTCAGCGTCACATGGTGGCAGATCCGAAGGAATGATGCCAGATTCGAAGTAGTCGGCTACGACTTTCCTGGTGCATTGGCTGGGGGTAGAGGCCACGGCGGAATGGCCCATGGCCTCTTGGATGAGGACTCGGGCGCCGGGGTGTTGGTCGGCCATGGCCTGGGCGGCTCGCAGTGGCGTGACGGGGTCAAGTCGATTGGATAGGAATAGGATAGGGGCTGCGGGACGGCCCGGCCGGAGGGACGGATCCGGATCGGGGGTGGTGAAGGGGCCGTTGAAGCGCCAGTTGGGCCGGATGCGCCAGCTCGAGCATGGGATGCGGATTGTAGACCATTTGGCGCCAAGGATGCTGGAAGTGTCCATCTGGCTCTGCACGTACTTGTGCCAGAAAGCGAAGCCCCAGTGGGAAATGTCCTCGCCATCATTGCAGACGACGGCGTCCTGAGCCTCCTCCATCTCAATGGCCCAGACCTCGTCACCTAGGGGGCATGCGTCCTTCATGCGGGGCACCACGCCTGTGCCCACAGCCCAGATGGCGATGTCTGTCAGGTCGCCGGACATGAATTTGTCCAATGTTTTTGCAAGCCCCTTGAATTGCGTCAAAGGTCCATAAAGAACCAGGCCGGCCAGCTGTCGAATGTCCCAGCCAGTGACGATGACGACGTCTCCCGAATCTGCCAGCGCGGGCTTGGGTGCGTCATCCCACTCTGAGAGGAAAGCGTCAAACCGACGGCGTATGTCGGATGCTCCGTGGGCGTCCGACTCGCGAGCCAGGGCGCAGATTTCGGGGCCGGCAGCAGCACAGCCCTCAAAGAAGCGATCGAATATCTCATCTGCATCGACAGTATTTGTAAGCCAGCCCTGAGATAGGAAGGAAACTATTAGCAAACGTTACAAGAGCATCTTTGTTGTATGAGAAACGTACTGGCCCCGTTGTGTAGTCTTGAATATCGCAAACCCCGTCAAGGATCAGGCGACCAACACGGCCGGGAAACATGGAAGCAAAGTAATTACCAAGGACGGTGCCATAGGAAAATCCAATGTACTGAAGACGCGGAACATTGCCAGGTTCGTCGTGAAGCTCGGCCGACTTCCTCTTGGGAGCAGATCGCTTCTTAAGCTCTCCTTCCATGTCGGAGTCGTACGTGTCTGGTGCTTCATACCCTTTACGTTTCTGAACAGCCTCCTTTTTGCGCAGCTCGTCGATTCTGTCAACCATCTCGACCATGTCGCGTGCGACGTTGGGTGTTCCAACAAAGGCCATGGCGTCCTCGGCTTCCTGGCACCGCTGGGCAAAAGCATCCATGATGGCAAGGCTGTACGCAATGGTGCTGTCTCCCTTAGCGAGGGCGCCATTACCGCGGTTTTCGAGCAGGAAAGCGTCTCGCGCTAGCAAGTTCCCATTGAAGCAGTCGGAAGCGGGAGTCGTTTTGCCAACACCACGGGGATCGAAAGAGACAATCTCGTAATGGCGGCGTCCCGGCTTATCGACCGTGTACTGAAGATAACGGCCTGAGATGAGCAGAAATTCAACACCAGAGCTACCAGGTCCTCCAGGGTTGGTGAAGATGGTGCCGCCAAAGGTAGGATCGTCGTCTGGTACCACTGCAGGCAGCTTGATCATGGCAATGGTGGCCACTCTTGTGTCTGTCTCGTTGAGCCAGTCAAGGGGCACCTCTAGGCGAGCGCACTTGAACTCGCCATAGCAGTCGTGATACTCGAGTTCGTCGCTGGGCTTGATGTCGTCCCACTCGAAATGGAGTTTCTCCGAAGCGTTGACTCGCGCGATAGCCAGCATGGAGCAGCATACAGCCGCCAGAAGACGCGAGCAGAGCCTCATGGTGATGCCTGCAGTCCTGGCAATTCAATATCAATGCTGAGTTGGTCAGTCGTCGTCGAATATAACGATATAAATGAGAGGGGAGGAGAGAAGACAGAGTGGAAAGACAGATGGAAGAGAGCAGAGAAGTTAGATGAAGCGACAGGGTAGGGTAAGTGTAGACACGACCTACTTCATCCAAGTGGGAAGTATAAGTAGCACGGTAACGAGAGACGACCAGCAGCCGAATGTTATAGGCTGTCAAGTTGTTTGCTCTAGCCGGTGCAACAGCCCTGACATCATCGATAGCAGCACGCCTGAACGGCCGGTGACTCTGAGTGACTTGCTGCTGTCAATCGCCGCATCGCGGGATCTAAACCCACGCGAGCAGGCTGGAACAATGTCTCGGGCCATGTCTTGAGGGGGTTCGGTGAGGATTCGGTACTTGGCTGGGCCGAGCAAAAGCTGTTCCCACCTGGGGAGTAATGCAGCACTGAGGCTTAGACCCGAAAGGACTGAAAGCTGATAGTATGACCGGGGCCAGAGGAATTGAGGCGTTGTATTGATGTGGAAAGGAAAAGCAGAGATGCCATGTGATGTTTGCTTTTATCGATCACATGTGGATGCTTGTACTACTCCATGAGTATGCGCGTGGATGTATGAGCATATCGTGGCTGATAGCTGTCTTGGGGAGGCTGTGGTTGTTGCTTGTTTCGGTCAGAAACGTCCACAGGTGGCAAAGCAATGGAACCATTTGCAACAGCCAGCAGCGCAATTGGTTGGCATAGCAGTATCTACAGGGCATCTGCACTGCATAGGTATGCAAGCTCAGCTGTCTATCATGTGTAAGTCAGTCACATGTAGGAGCAAAAGGGAAAGAGGCTGAGAAGGAATAAGACATGCTATTAATAATCATATTGCAGTTCTCGGCCGGAAAAGAAGAAAAAGGATCAGTTGTACGTAACTTAGGACATTCAAAATACAAAAATACTAAACCAAAGTAAGTACTAGGTATTATAGTATATACAGATCACGCTCAAGGATACATTTACAGAGGGGGCGTTCCAGACACAATTCCCAATCCCGTCTTTCGCCCACGATATATCACTATTGCATGTATTGAAAAAACAAGACAAGAGAAAATAAAAAAAATACATTGTATAAAACCTAGCGCCAACGAATAAGTAGGCTTTTAATAATCGTTTCAACCAATCACTTTCCCTTCCCTTCCCTCCCTCATCCGCCTCCCTGTGTTTATTATCTTGCCGAATTCGAAAGTCGTTTTTGAGATTTATATTTGCTTCACATTTGATTGAGAAAACAAAAGAGTTCAAGTCAGCTCACCAGGCAGAAATAGATGCGCTCTGTAGATGGAGTTTGATGTGTTTGTGTGCTGAAGGCGTATGCGTATGCATGTATCGACGTTTTGTATGCCAGTGTCTAGCTTCCCTCTCCTCTCCTTTCTCCTCTGTGAACTCGCAAATGTATGCTCTACGACATGTAGATGGAAGGATCTCTACATGACAACCTGTAGACCTCATGTTAGCTGCTTTCATATGCTTCATATACGGTAGAGTTGGGTAATCACTTACACAATCACCGTCTTGTTTACCCTGCGGAATTCCCATGTCTTCAAACGTTGCCGGTCCTGACTTGCCTGCTGGCTTGGCCTTGGCTGGAGGAGAAGCCGGGCCAGGACCAGGGCCTGGTGCAGGACTTGAGCTGTGCTGAGGAGCAGGTCCCGGAGGAGCAGTGCCAACTCGGTTGGGACCGGGACCTGGCCGGGGTCCGCCTCCAGGACCTTGAGGCCCGGGTCCGGGTCCATGTCCAGGTCCGGGTCCATGTCCGGGAGGGGGCCCTCCGGTCTGGACTCTTCCTGGGCCTGGTGGTCCACCTTGGCCGGGGAGAGATCCCAGCCTTTCTGGGAAATGACCACCTGGGCCTCCGGGACCTCCGGGACCACCTGGGCCGCCAGGGTGATACTGTTGATCAGGATGTCCATCTTGTCGTGATGAGGTTCGAGGAGCAAACTGCCCGGGCTCTGGTCCTCCATGAGGGCCGCCCATCGGGCCTCCAGGACCGCCATATCCCTGGGGTGGTCCGTTCTGCATGCGGTTCCCGCTGTGGGCGCTTCCAGGTCGGCTGTCTCCTGGGTATGGGCGTCCCTGGCCAGGTCCGCCTCCTGGTGGTCCGTAGCCTCCGGGACCGGGCGGTCCGCCTCTGCCACGGCCACCGCCCGGCCCACCAGGAGGATACATGTTGCCCTGTGGGCCCGGCATTGGTCGTGGTGGACCATTTCCTTGTGGTGGTCTGACACCGAAGGCACTGCCTGGCCGGTCTGCTGAAGGGCCCTGACCCGGGGGGTAGTTGTTGTTGAGGCGGGGCCGGCCATCGTCGTCTGGATAGGGCGCGTTCCGCGGCGGCTGCATCCGATCGTCTACGGGATAAGGAGCTGCAGACTGAGAACGCATGGGTGGGGCGTTTGGATCGACACGGATGTTAAAGGCCGGCTGTCGATCAGCCGTATCAACGAAAGACGCCCTGGAGGGCTCGGCAAAACTGTTGTTCTCCGTCACAATTGTGGGACGCATGCCCGGTGAGGGCAAAGGTGAGACTCGAGAGTTGCCAACTGATGTGACGAGTTTGGGCAGTGGTGCTGGACCATCGCCTTCACTGAGCGTGGGCATTGGGTTATTTTGCTTGTTGAATCGATCGGGGCGCTTGCCTCTCATAGAGCCGTGCTGAGACTTGATTCGTCCCAGAGTGGTTGTTTCGTGATCCTGCTTGGAGAGGCCGCTACCACCCTGGCTAAGCGACTCTAATCTACCGACGGCGTCCTTGTTGCCGTGGTCAGCCGCCAGTTGGTACCACCGCTGGGCTTCAACAACGTCCTTGTTGACGTGGATACCGATTTCGTGGTAGTAGCCCATGGCAAACTCGCCAGTGGGCAGTTTCGCGGATGCTGCCTCGTGAGCATACTTGAAAGCCAGCTCTTCGTTCTTTTTGAAGACACCCTCGTAGCCAAAGAGGAACCATCGACTGACGCCAAGGGCAGCTTCTGGAATTCCCTGCTTGGCGGCCAAGCCGTAGTAATGCAGGGAGTAGGAGGGATTAAAGTCACATCCCAGCTGGCACAGCTCGTACGCCTGACCCATTTTAAGCTGAGCTTTGGCAAAGCCAAGATAGGCCGCCTTTTCGACATAGACCTTTGACGTTTCAATAGCATAGGGCAAGATGCCTTCGGGTATGCTGATGTCGGGCAGGTCACGTCCGATGAGCATGCCGTAGACGTACGCACCCTGAGGAGCATCCTCATCCGCACTGTCGGCGGCGGCTCGAATGCGCTCCAGGCCTCCTTGGTAGTCCTTGGTCTCGCCGTGCTGGCCCAGGAGACTCATCATGCCCATGCGATACAGGGCGGCCGAGTCCTTCAAGCTGAGACCCTTGTAGTAATACTCCTTGGCCTTGGACATGTCGTTGGACTGTTCAAACAGCATGCCCATGCGGTAGACGGACCGTGTGCTGCCCAGGTCGGCCGCCTTCTTGTACCCCGAGTAGGCCTCGCGCTTGTCGACGCGTTCGCCGAACTTGCCAAACTCGAGCCATTTGGCGCGGATGTAGAGGGCATCTGGGTGTTCCTGCTCGGCCAGGTATCTGATGATGTTGACTGCGTCGTTGCGCAGCTCGTGCTCCTTTCGTGGGGTTGGGGGGCGATTACCGCTCTCCGCAGCCTCTCTGGCAGCGGCGTCCATGGAGATCTCAGCCCAGTTAAGCACATCGCGGGCCCAAGTAATTTGCATGTTGACATTCTGCGAGTGCAGCACATGGTTGCGCGCCTTCCACAGGATGTTCTCCTTCTCGTCATCGGCCGGCGGCACGTTGTCCCCCACGACCTTGGGGAACGGCGAGAATGAAGGGGCGTCTTCGTCCATGTCGGGCAGCCGTGTTGTCCGCGTCTGGTTCGGCGTCTGGCTCTGACTATGGCTGGGGCTATGACCGTAGCCTCTGGGATCGGGCTTCTGGCCGGTGTAGGTCGACAGCGAGGGCTCGTGGCTTCTATTGTAGTCGTGGACTTCACGGGCTTCCAGTTCCATGCGCTGCAGGTCCTCCTGCATGTTCTGCGGCACCTGAGGGGTCACCCTAATCGAAAGGATCAAGACGAGAACGTCAGCAGCAGCCCCACCTCGAATGGCTTAAGGGCTCCATTCAGCCTCTGACAAGGTCCAGCCTCATCCAGGCGAAATGGGAGATAGGAGGGACATGGCGGGAAAAAAAAAGGACAAGGAGGCTTAGAGACAGGGATCTGGAAGAGTGGGATAAAAGGAAACCATCGGGAAGGATGTGGATATGAATATGGATATGAGTATGGATATCTTACCGTTGAGGCGACGGCGCAACAACCTCTGGCATAAAATAGTCATCGTCGCTGCCAGGCACGAAGGTGGCACCGAGTTTGGAGGCCATGGCTTCGGAGGGGGAGGGTACGATACGATACACAGAGCCTCGCCGTCTATAGCCTGTTAAGTACGTGTATGGATGCTGCTTCTAGAGGATCGGTGGGTATGTCTTTTTCGAGCGGCGTCTGCACTTCTGCAGCGGTGCAGGTGCAGCGGTGCAGCGAGTGCGAATGGCGGGATTCGGGCCTCGAACCCTGTGTGCGGATTCGGGTATAATAATCAAATCAAAGCAACTCCGGTCTTTGTATAAGGATCAATACCTGTACTCCGTAATGCGCGCGGGAAGCCTGGAATTATGTACGGCGCACGTCTTGAGGCGGTGCACAGGCTAGAGCGGAAAAGGGCCAAGCGAAAGGCCGGATCTTTTCTTCGTCTCTTTTCCTCCTGCTTCCCTTTTATTGTCGCACAAGGGGTTGCGTGGCCACGGAGCAAACGCCGCAACAGAGGCTTTGGTTGGGGATGAAAGGATAAGGGAAGAAAAAAAGAAGCTCCCGTCAGGAACCGCGCCGTTGATATCGAGGCTGAGGTGTTTAACACGGACTCTTGTTTGGAACAGTGAGCTATAATTAACTCCCAGGCTAATACAGTGTGGCGATGCGCCTCTGGAAGTCTGATGCATGGCATGCAAATCCTCACGCGCCTGCTGACCTGCAGCGGGCTTAGACAGCGGGCTTCGTAGCTAATAGTGGCTGTTTGGTTTGGGGGTCCATGTAAGATATTAAACGTCGATAGCTTCCGATTTACATCCTCAGAGTAGGTTGTTTATTAATATGAAGCATCTCGAGTGCTATGTAGTTGTAGTTGTCTCCTAGGTACGTCAAGATGCAAGAACCTGGATCTGCCTGCATTTGTTGGTTTCCTTACAAGGTCAACAGACTAATAAGATCCATACATGTGCTTGCTTGCTAGTTTCCTCTCCCTTTCAAGCCTGGACGGGGTATCAATGAAATTACTGTTATCTCCAATAACTTGGACTAATGCCTGGAAATAATGGCATGGACCCAATATCATTGAACCAGTGCCAAGCTAGATAAGGAGAAGAAACGAAACGAAACCAGCGGAAGAATGCGCCACTGTCGTCTGTGCCTTGGCTTAACTGATGGTATCACGAATACTACCCCATGCACTGCAGTTTATACTCCGAAGACTCCGCCCAGCCGAGGCCAGTTTCTAAACATTTGCCTAATATGGAGCTTGAAGGTATGGAGTTGATCTATTATAGGCATTGGTAGAGCTAATACAATACGGCGATACGCTACAGCATGTGACATGTCAGTGCGTGTCCTGATCTTCCAATCTGGGTTTCTGAGATGTACTCGTAAATGTTCCATGGATGTCGCTAGTGTGGCTGCTGTGCCGTGAAATCACATGCGCCTAAATTCCTAATGCCACAGCAGTGACCAGCGCCACATTTTCCCCTGGAGCTTGAACCAGCCCCTCCAATCTGGCGAGACGAGGCACACTCCAAACGACATTGCGACAACTTCCCGTCCAGCCTGGCTACTGGCACCAATCATGGCGACGCTGCCAGATGCCCAGGCCATTGAAGAGCCCTCGTACATCGACTACGAGACGTTCCTAGATCCCGACTTCGTACCCGCTTCCTTCGCCAATTCCCTCGTCCTTTCCACCAACAACCCCGACGACTCCCCGCTAGATCTCGCAACACCCTTGTCACGAGTCCTCTTTGACGCTCAAGAGATCGACTCCCACATTGACCTCCTCACAACTCGCTCCGCCGTGCCCTTGCTGCAGTATACTCAATCGCAGACGCAGGCAAGCAAGGCCATTGTCGCCCAGCTCGATGCTCAGATTGCAAGCTTAAACGACAGCTACAAGCAGCTGGAGAAGGAGGTCATTGATAAACATGCAGAGGCGGAGGAGATCCGGCAGGTCGCATTGCGCCTGTGGGAAACCCTGAGGCTAGGGAGGGCAATGGGAAGATGTCTGCAGCTCGGAAGACAGCTGCAGGTCCAGTTCTCCGAATTGGGCGGCCCCAGCACGGGAAAGACCGACTACGGAGCGCTTGTTCGATGCTCATACACGATTCTTTCACTGCGTGAAGTGCTGGATAGCAGGGCACCAGGAGAAGAAGGCCATGGACTCGACAAGTTGAACGCAATCAAAAATCTACAAGACACTGTCATTGTACCAATAGAGCGGCGTATAACAGAAGTTTCTGAGCGCCTGATTAGGGAATTCGCCATCCCGAGCAGCATCACTTTTGCGCAAAGTGAGGAGGCACGATCACGGCTGACATCGGCCATGACTACGCTATATCTGCTGTCCCCCTCTATGGGTATTCAGCCAGACAAGTGGTCCCCAAAACTGCTTTTGCAAGCCCTCGATACCTATGTTCGTTCTGCGCTACAGGGAAGCACCGCCTCGCTCTCACGATCTCTAGGGCAGCTCCCCACGCTAGACAAATCTCTCGTCGAAGTCGTGGCCCATTGCCAGAACATTGCCTCACTTGAGCTGATCCTCGAGGCTACCGAGACTCCAGCCCACCCCTTCTTTCCAGCTCCCGCGAAGAAGAAGCAGCACAGCCTCCTCCAGCTGCTGCTATCTCGCTTTGAAACGAGCTCTTTGATTTCCTACTTTTGGCGCACCATGGCGAGTAATATCTCTGCTCGCGTTCAAGAGATAGCTAGTCGAGGAGGTATTGTGGCTCGCACCCTACGGACGAATAAGAACGTTGTTGGGGATGCCATTCGGCAGGCAGTTGTTAAAGGGGGGCAGACCCCAAATGTCTTTTCTAGTAGCAAGAAAAAGCCCAGTGTCGAGACAAGCTGGGATCGAGAAATAGCTGTTATGATGGGAAGCGTGTTGAACAACATAGGGCGATGATTTTTGAAGGCCATGCGTGGAGGGGCGTGTTTGGCAGGTATCTAAAATAGGTTCCATTGCTCACTTGGCATGCTTCAATGGATTCGGCGATTTGATTCAACAGAGCGATACCCATGCATATAGATTTGGGCAATGACCGCCATGTTGTACAACATGAAAAGGAAGAGTAAATGGCGAATAATACTGTATCAAACATTTAGTTCCTCATAATCATAGAAATAGACGCTTCCGTGTCTTTCGGTCCATATCTTCTTCTCCGCCTAACTGTCCTTCCATTAATGCTCTGTACCCTTTCAAGATCCAACGCTTAATACCAACGCCACGCCAAGTGATATCTACCTTACTGATGGGCAAAGGAATAGGCATTCTTTTGCCCATCAGTATTCATCTGGTGGCCCGGGCCAGCTCCCCTCCGGCACCGGTATTCTGGCTGATCTTGTATAGATGTGTCTTGCACCCTCCAGGCTCAGGTTTTCCATACACCCTCCCTTGACCGTCAGTGTCGACTGTGATGTCCCATCAGGCAGCAGACTTCGGTGAATGACCCGGACACCGCACGTCTTACAGAAGTAACACTCCAGCGTACATCCCGAGTCTGTCTTGCGAGTCCACATGCCAACGTGAGGCTGAATGCTCTCGGGGAACGGCAGCATGCCCTCAACAGGGAAGACGGCAGAGACGCCAAATGCCGACGATGACTGTCTCTGGCACTCGAGACAGTGGCATACATCGACTGAGAGCGGCTTGGGGAGCACGGCCCGAAATGAAATGGCTTCGCATTGGCATCGAATCATGGGGTTGGACTCCATTTGTCAGATAAAGCGGGACGACTAACAGCAAGCTACTGTACTGTACAGTTGCGAGCTTAACCGCTTGTGCGTGAATTGAATACGGTGTGTGTGTCTGTGTGTTCTATCTGGAGTGTCGTAGTATATATGGAGTAATTTTGTAAGTCAAACGGAGAAACTTTAGAAGCTGTGTGCAGCTGGATAGTGGAAAAGCTGTCTTTGTTTCTTTTGTAATTTGGAGATGATGAGAGGTTGTCAAAGTTATCGGAGATCTGGGCTACTGAAGGGCGTATGCTTTTAAACATTGGCGCTAAAACGCACTTTAAATCGATCATGACATTGACAACGACAATGACGCGCTCCCTAAATGAATGACATGTCGACGTCTAAGATATAAAACTGGAATACAATGTATCTAGAATTCTTGAATCTTCAATTATTATCAGCTTAAATCTAATTGCCATTGTTCAGTGCGCACATCATCAATGATATCATACCCAGGCTGACCACGGAACACACCGCGATCATATTTTTTCTCGCATCCCAATGGAGGGTGAATATCGTTATAACGAAAAAAGTTGCAACGGTGTGCGCGGCTTTTCAGCGTCCCGGGCTGCGGCACCGCCGGCAATCGTCCCCAGCGGCCCTTGTTGCCAAACCCGCCACGCCCCAATTGCTCTACTCTAATTCGCATTAAGCTTCTTGCTTTTCCTCCTTCTCCATTGTTCTAACCCAACCCCCTTTTTTCTGTTATTGCTATTTTATCTTATGATCTGTTGTTGTTGATTCTGTCCCTGACTGCGACGGGCGTCGCTGATCTGAAATCCTCCCTCGAGATCATTATCCGTGATTGGAGGGGGTAACAACAATTCGTCGTCGAGGATACAGGCACTCTAGAAAACTCGGCGGCGCGAGGCCCGCAACCGTACAGCAGCATGGTCCGGTACGAGATCTTTGATGCCCGGGACTTGCTGGCCTTCCCCGGAGGCGACAACAGTACAGACACCGTCTTTGGAGGCATCCACTTCAACCTCACCACCCTCGAACACTGGAATTACACCTACTACAGCAATGGCACCCTGTCCAACAACTCCCGCTGTTATCTGACGTACGAGCCGTACGAGCCCCAGCTCCTCATCAGCAATGGAACCTTTATCAACGCCACCAAGTGCTACAGTGCCGTGGATCCAATCGGTGTCCGGGGCTACACGGGAATTGGCTTCGCGGCCGTGTATGCTATTGGACTCATGCTCACGCTCACTGCTCTGGCCAAGCATGGCAGACTGTATCTACCCAAGGAAAAGCGCTTCTATCCAATTGGTCGCCGCTGGCAGTGGTATTGGGCTTGCTTTGTTTGCGCGTGCGCCTTGATCAGCCTCTTCACCAACATCGATATTGACCGTTACCATGTCGTGGAGCTTCCCATCATTGTCACTTCCTTCTTCTGGTTCCTCATATGTCAGGGAACCATTGCGCTGGTGTGGGAATCAGTGAGGCATTGGGGAAGCTGGCAAGAGAGGCAGTTCATCGACCCCAATCCATTTGTCTATCGTACCGACGACCGCCGCGCAAAGGTGGAGTTTTATCTGCCCTTGTGGTTCTATTTCTGGACCTGGATGGTGAGTTTCACTTCCAATACTGTCAAATATCAAACCTACGCAAGGTCAGTTTCTTACCATGCCATGCTATAGAACTTCTTCCTTGTTGTGCCTCGTGGCTGGTCGTTTGTGGAAATGCAACGATCCCCAGAGCAAACCCTCGCCAAGGCGATTCCCACTGCTACTGGAGCGCGATTTAAGGCGGGCGCTTTCTGCCTTGTTATCGCTTGGGCTACAATCGTCTTTTCGCTTCGCCACTCAATCTACCACTACAAGCCGAAAAACCGTGGAGTGTTGAACCGTACACTGGGCCTTGTTAAGGCGATTCCGCTGCGCTTCGTCTTGACCATTCCTCTTACTGGCGCTCTTGTTGCTTACCAGGTTCTCATTTCCTTTAACTGGACCTTTTCTGTCATGCGCTACGGTGGAATCGTTCCAGTCATATTTGCTTGGGGCTACGGCCCGTCTTTGCTCATCATCTTCGTGCAAGTCGCGTATGGATTTGCAAGCCCCAATGAAGATAAGGCTCTGCTTGCGCAACGGCGACAACGGGGTGAGACTATTGACCGGGAGCTTGGCATAGTTAAGAAGCCGGCCTGGTGGAGGCGCGTCAGGGGTGATCACCTTATGAGCATGCGAGACAAGATTTCCCAAAATGTCAACGAGGTCGGAGGCAAGCGCGGACTCAGGGCCAGATTCGAAGATGAGGCGGAAAGAGAGCAAGACGCCGGAAACGATGGCATCGAGATGAACAACATGTCTCAAAGGAACAATCCTCGGGTCGATAGGGCTGGCGTTGCGAACTTGTCATCCACAGGGCCGGGTCGCTACAACGGAAAGTCTGAGCGCCGACAGAATGAGCGAATGGTCGAATCCGTTGCCGGCGTGCTCTTCCCCAACAGCCCGAGCGATATATTAGCTGCCGAGAGGCTTCGGAGGATTGCCGAAATCTCGCAGGACGGACCTCCACCGTATCGGGATGAAGATCGGGGTCGCTCGTCCCGACACGGGGCAAGCAACGGACAGAGGAACGGTAGTGCAGATACCACAAACTCGATTGCTGCCCCGCCCCAGCAAGTGAGAAGCATGCTGGACGTTTGAACTCTTTTAACGACTGCTTTACGGGACGGCCAAATTGAATAATGCTTAATGAGTAAGTTTAGGATGATTAGAGTAATGACCAACTTGATGTGGAAATGGAAAACTCCAAAACAGGCCTGACGACAGCTATTACATGCTGGTTGACTTGGGTTGGGGGTGGTGCTTTTATGATTATATACATGTACTACGCCGTAAATAGATTTTGAATGAAGCCTGGAATCATGACATGATTCATCCTGCATGAGCGGCGACTGAGGTGTAATCCTATTATGCATACACCACTACGAATGATGCCGGCCCTTCTTGATACTGCTAATACCTACATTAGTACTTAGGCATGAATGCTAAGGCTTGATCTTTTGATCCCGCACGTGAGCTCAAGATGCCGGCTCGCCACCCCCTTCTTTCTGCATCTGCATTGCACTATTCAATAAAAGCACATGTCAATTCTTGGTAGCTTCCATTCTTCATTTTTGCCTTTTTTTTTTTTTTTGCTCGTGTCGCACTTGTTTTGCCGGGGCCCTGCAAGAACCAACAGCTCTTTTGGCAAATGTGCAACCCGTGTTATCCGCCGTGGTCACATGGCATTGCAAAAAAACGAGGAACAATGATGTCAGCTCCGAAGACTCCCGTCGAACGAAACATGGAGAATTCGGGAAGCGTTATGGGTGGGTGGGTAAGAAATGGAAAGGAACTTTGATGGGCCATGGCAATCTACCGGGAACTGCATGCCAAACACCTCCCTTTTGGTGTACCTTATATTAGCTCGAAGCCTCGTGGTCAAATCGACGTACCAGACCTGGCTCGGGGTTTCCCAAGTAGAGTTTCCGAATGGACGTCGGCTGATAATCTTTTGCCCAAACCATATCTGTTGTTCGTATCGATTAAAGCCGATCGGTGATATACGGCTTTCTAATATTTTATGAGTTTGTCGTTTTGTCTGTCTACTTTGATCATTGGCCATTGCAGTTTGTAACTTTTACTCTTCGATATTTGGATGCTGACGAGGCGGATTTTCAGGTATATACTTGTACCACCGTAAGCAGAACGCCAGTGTTCTTTGGCAGAGGAGGGATGAAAGGCGAGCGGTGACACAGAGTTGACAGAACGACGGACTTATGACATGGATATGATGGGATGTTTCGTGTTTCCCCTTCTTAAAGGGACGGTTGGTTCCATGGTGCTAACCGATTGCAAAGATTACTTCAAACCTTGAAAACCCTTGGTAGCACAGCTTTTTTGTAAGTTGGCTCGTACCTACATGTTATGGGGTCTATCTATCTGCCGAAGGTATGACTATGGATGCAAGCAGCGGTTCCGGATATTCGGTCGATACAATGGCGCGACCTGCTTGGACAATGCCACTTCGTGTAGTTACACAATCCATGCATGTAGGTATTCGTACATTTACCAAAGGTGTTCTATGCTTGATGCGGCGCCAGACTGATGCTCGTACCTGTAAGGCGAGAGATTGTGGGGGGTGGATGCGATGGCCGTCCCGAGGTTTCTGAGACAGAGCCTCTGATCTGATGATGCACATCGTTTGAAGAAAGAAAAACCGATGAGTGATAACCAGGGTGTTTTGGTGTGTGTGTGCGTGTGTGTGCTGGAGAAACAGCTCGCTTGCTCGGCACGCTCCATGCCTGCTATCCACATGCTCGTATCGTATGGATGGAGATGCTATGTATATTTATATCGCACTCCCATGTCTATAATACTCCATACTGCTAGTATCATAGGATTTACATGCATCGTCAACGTGATGCGCACGCATTTATTAGCTCACATACAAGTTCACAAGGTATAAGACGGCATATATTCTTCCCTTCACAGGTAAAAAACGGCAAATCCTCCCACGCGCATTCATTCCTCCACCAACGCGCGAGAAATATGCTTCTCCCTTGCTTGCCCGCGTGCACGCACATTGGGCACTTTGAAACGGGAAACTCGACCACTCTCTCACACTCTCGAATGTCGTCCAAAACCGATACATCACTTGCATGGGGGCTGCGAAAAGAAATTGTGGGGACACCCCCAAGCCATGGTTAGGCGCCCACGACTAGCTAAAAGAGAGAGAGGGCTGCTAGGTGCTTGTTAGCGTAGGCATCAAGAGCCATGTGGAGAAAAGCTGTCCTCAAGTTTTTGAAGCTGTTTCTTCCCAAGGGCAGACAAGGTTTGCACTACCAAGCGGCCACTTTTTTGTTTTTTGTATTTATCTTTTTTTCTTTTCTTTTTCTTCTGTGAATGACTCTTGGGTGCATAAGACGGGGCTCCAGGTACAAGTCATGCTGCTTGCTGTTGTTGAAGGGGCTGGGAGAGGGGTTCCGCTTCTTTGCTCCGTATCAGTGCGTGCTTGTCGGGCTCTGCTCTTGGGCGGTAATGGACCACACGGCCAGCTCAGTCAATCACATCACGGTTGGGTTGGGTTTTGCACGAGTAAGTTAGTAGAGAGGTACCTGCCTAGTACCTTGGCTGTTATCACAAGCCTGCACGAGGTAGCATCGAGGTACTCGTACCTGTATTTCTTTGCAAGCATTGAATTGGATTCAATCAAATCAATCAATCACAGCAGAACCGTGCTCTATCTCGTACGGCAACGGACAGGGACATGGTACATGTAAGTCACGTACCTAAGTTACAAAAGGCAGTAGAGACCTGCCAGATCCAGGAATGCAGAATCTCCATGCTGCTGCAACAGTCCAGGCACAGTACGGCACATGCATGCAACTCCTCTGGTTTGTCGTTCGTTTGTCCATTCAGTTCGCTCTGTGCTGCTGTACGAGTTACCATACTTCTTCAGCAGACAAGGTACCTGTGAGACGATGCGAGTTCTGCATAGAAGTACGAGCGCTGTACCGTCAGACAAAAAGAAGGGCAAAAAGCGCCCTTTTGAGGGCCCTGGAAAGCGGGCGTCGCTAGCCATGCCGCTGGGGCCCCACGCCATCTTTCAGCAGGAGGCTTGCCCACTGGATTGCCGTCAATGTACCTGGGCCGCGCACGCTAAGGTGTGCGCAGATGACCTGTACCTTACGTCGGCCCCTCTCGACTACGTCAGTCGCTGCCACTAGCTCGCCCAAGTACCCTTGCCCGGCCGCTCTGGTGTCGAGGTACTTTATTCTGTCTTGAACTTTCTGCATCTTTTTTTAGGCGCCTGCGTGGCCTCCCTTCTCGCCATGCCCGCGGAACACGCAGCAGCCAAACCTTCAATCTTGTGTGGCATGCCAGCTACTCTGCATGCTTCCTAGTTGGCCATACTATCGACAGTTGACTTTTTGCTGCCCTTTCGCCCTTTGGCATGCCATTTTCCCACTTCCCCGCCTAGAGCTTATTGACACGGCAAAAGTATGCACAAAAGTATCGCGTCCGCCATCTCCGGCGGATCCCCCGGTCAAAGCGAGCGAGCTGTGACGCTGCGCTGCCTCTCGTCATCCTTCCTGGCTGGCTCTGGTGTGTTTCAAGCTTCTCGTACAAGTAAGTACTCATAGAGCAGGTAGCGAGCCATACGCTCGTATCAGAAATCACAGGGCGCCGACGGAGCTCGCATATCGCATTGCGACTACTTCGTACAGTACCTTGTCCATAATAGAGTGGGCGAGTAGCAGGGCGCTGCCACGAGTCACATGAATGCACATTCTCTGCTGTCCGCCGGTAGCGCGCTGCGATCTGTCTGCAGTTTGCGCCTCAGACAAGGATTCCGTCCTTCCCGAAGAGGAGAGACGAGGCCAAGCCCCAACTGCGCAGCAAAAAGTTGTCTGGGCATGGACATACTTGTACGAGTCTAGGTTCTGATGTGGCAGCTTAGAGCAAAGGTATGGTGCCTTGGCCCATTGCAGGTATCCTCAAGTACAGGCTACCTGATGAGCATCAGCCGCTGCGTGGCAGAGGCTGCCAGATTGCCTTTGTCTTTGTTCTCGACAAAGTCCATCTCGAGCATCCACAGACCAAGCTGTCTTCAGCTAGGTACCCGACGAGTTTGTAAAGTTGTGGTCTTGTGCCAAAATGGCCTTGCGTATAGCCTCCAACGCAGGTACCGTATACCGGGAGCATACGGGCTCGGATGCAAAAGGTGAAGAAGAACAGCAGCCCTTCGGAACCTTGGTCGATAAATGTGTGCCCATCGCTACGAGCTTGGTTGGCGCCCTGCCCTGCCAATCCGGATCCGGACTCCACCGAGGGTCGCGCCGTCTGGTCTGGGGGAGAAAAAGGCGAGCAAGCCAGACACAAGCCATCGCCACACGGTGCCCCTGCTTGTCTTCGATTTCGCCGTCGGCAAGCTCAGGGCGTTGTCTGTCTGTCTGGCTGGCTTAACCTTGGTCCGTCCGAGAATCTATCCATCCGTGAGGTATAACAAAGTGCAAATATTCGTATGCGAGCCAGTTGGAGTATCATCTACTTCGAATGTAGGTATGCAATCAACGGCTCTTGGATATCAATTTCAAATCGAATCGTGCCTAGAGACAGAAGAAGTCATTAGTTAGCCATCCAGAAGCAACTAGCCCACCAGGCACGCATCGTTGTGTCACCGATCGCAGGGTCCGGCGGCCCCCCTGCCTGCTGCTGGACTGGGCTCGTCGATGCTGTCGCTGGTCTGCTCAGCTGTCGCTGCGTCCTTGGTTTCCGATTCTGATCCTGGCGATCGTCCAATGGCACGGCCGCAACGAGGTCTGCTCAGTGGCCAGGGTGGTCCGAACCTGGCCACTGTTGCTGCTAGCGGAGGTGCATGGCCCAGCGCTAGATCCTTAGGACTGGCACCATGCTCAACTCAACTGGCCTCAACCTGATTGCCATCAGTGCCATCCCATCCACAATCCACATCCACAGTCCACAATCCACAATCCACCCCATCCCACGGCCGCAACCAGCGACGCCTCAGGCAACAGACGAGACTGTGAGAGGCACCAGGTTCGTTCGGTTCGTTGGACTCGACGCTGTCGTCGGCTAGCGGCAAAGTACCCAGAGCGTGCGCAGCAGGTCACTGCCGGTGCTAGCAGCCACTACTTTTCAGCGTGCCATAGCAAGCATAGCACCACTCCAGTACCTGGCCGTCGCCGCACTGGTACGAGTACCTCCGGCCGTACCTGGAACGCACAACAGCTACCTTAGTACCTTAGCCCTGAGCGAAAGTTGAGGCGCCATTCTATCGTCTCACGCAGCCACTACCTTGCCTCTATTGGTCATCAATCCATTCCCCAAGTCCAAAGTCGAGCTTCTTTGCCTTTTGCTACCCCGAAAGCCCAAAGTTACAAGCACAAGCTTTCTGGCCGCCCTTGCAACCTTGCAACCTTACCTTTAGTTGCCCCCTTGTCCTTCCTGACCTTCCGCCTCCGCCTCCCTTGCTGACCTCAAACATCCCCACCATCTTTTTCCCCTCCCCCTCGGCCCTACTTCAGCCTTCTTGCCCATTGCCTTGGCTCAGCAACTGCAACTCCAGCTCCAACCACCAGCTTCGTGGATTCTGCTTCCGGTCCCTCGCAACGCCTGTCCAGACCACCACAGTCGCCCGCCAAGCTGCCAACAATCTCGTCTTATCTCGTTCGGCTTCATCCAATATTTTTGGAGAGCCTGACTCTGTCTGCATCGCAGCCTTGCTTTGGGAAGACGAAAGACCCGATCTCAACCAAGTGCGAGTACGTACAGGCAGTGACAAGCGCCACCTTGTTTTACCCTGCTCTCTTGCGTAATCGGTTCTGCGTTGCATCACTCCTCTCGCAAACCTCCTCCCCTTCCGACTTGCGCGACACTGCCGAGTTGACGGCCTGCAAGTCTGCCGATACCACTCGCCATCATCACCGCCTGGTCGCCTCGCTGCGCCCATCATGGCGGCTGCGTTTCGCCCTGTCAACACCCCACTAGCAGCGGAAATTTCCAGGCAGGACATCATGTCACCGAAAAACTCGTCCCCTCGCCCCAGCACAGCGCCGCAGTCTCAGCTACAGCCCGGACACTCACACTCGCCCGACGATGGCAAGACGCCAACCCGAGCGTCCTTTAACAGCATCAACATGGCCAGCCAGAGACCCTTGCCGCCGAGTCCGTTTCCCCAGGTGACGCCCGTAGCTGAGTCTCCCGAGGATGCACTCCACCACGACGGCTCGCAGCACTCCAAGTCGCCCAACCGAAACTCGCTGGACGTAGACATGGACGACTCGGATGGAGAGATGGCCGATGATGGTGCCGGCTCCGATGGCGAGAGCGTGAACGCAGATGGAACAAGATCGAATAAGAAGAAGAAGTCCCAGCGCTTCTACTGCACTGACTATCCACCATGCAACCTGAGCTTCACAAGGAGCGAGCACTTGGCTAGGCATATCCGGTAGGACAATGAACGCCCCGATCTTGTTTCTTTGCTTTCTCTCTATTTGAGTTTTTCAAATATCGCTAACGATATACTAGAAAACACACCGGAGAGCGACCTTTCCAGTGCCACTGCTCCAGGCGATTCTCGAGGCTGGATAACCTAAGGCAGCATGCCCAAACTGTCCATGTCAATGAAGATATCCCCATCGACTCTCTCGCGGCTACTGGTTCGAGATTTCAGCGGCAGATTAGGACCGATAGGGTTCGTCAAGCTGGTAACAGGGCCAGGGCGTCCACCGGTGGCAGCGCCGGCGGCCCCGTTCGAGGACATTCAAAGTCTCTCTCAACCTCCAGCATCTCCAGCATCGCGTCTGTGGCATCGGCCTACAGCCCCCAGAATGATCCTCGTCGACGGCCTCCTCCTCTCGTCATGGCAGCCGATCCCCGCTCCAGGTTGTCTCTGGAATCCTACCGTAGCAGCACCGACAGTACCTTTTCCTACCGACCTCAGTCTCCAGGAGATTTCAGTACGCCAACATCTGCCACATTTTCAACGGCTCAAAGCAGTCCTCGATGGGGATCTAGCGTGGCATCTCCGGCGTCCCACTCGCACTCGCGATCTCAGAGCATGTACGTCGCGGGTTCTCGGACTCCCGGTCGTCGGTTGAGCGTTCCCTCAGGAGCCAACCCCTTCCAATATAGCCAGGTTCAACCTCTAGGCCGCTCAACTGTTGGACCCCCGCTCATGAACAGCTCTCACGCCGCTGCCTTTCAACCTCCGAATGCGAACCTGGTTTCTTCGCCAACTGTTTCGCCTTCTGTGTTTTCTGGTAGAAGAGAGTCTATTGCAAGCAGCACTGGCGAGGAAGCATGGCGGCGGCGAACCTGGCACCCTGATAGCCGTAGCTTTGGCAGCACTGCACAGCTAAACGCCGCTCTCAGCCAATCCGTGCGGCCAAATCCCCCGCCGCCTATCGCGAATCCCACAGGCCCGCAGTCCAACCTTCGCCTTCCAGGTATCGAGTCTTTTGATCCTCTTCCTCGTTCAGCCTCACCCCCGAGGCGTAACGCATCTCCAATGAGCGTTGACCCCGAGCCTGCTCTGCGACCACCAGTGATGGAGGCCATACAAGCTGATGAGCGGCGAAATCTCAACATGTATGACGTCAGCTTGCAGCGCGGTTTAGGTCGTCTTGACATAGGACACAAGACTCCTCCTCGCGACAGCGCCGGGATGTGGGCATCTGAAGTCCATAAGGCGGTCCAGAGCAAGGTCGACCAGGCACGCCTGAATCCGCCAACGGTCCGATTTGAAGAGCAGCCAAGGCCAAGCCACCAGGTCCAACCTTCAGCCCCTGCGAGTCGATCCTTTCACCAGCATACCATGTCTGCTCCTACCCTCGCTAGAGAACCAAGGGGCCATGGGTGGCATCAATCTCCTCAAGACATGCGGGACCCCCGTGTAGAGCGAATGGTGCATCCCAACTTCAATGGTTTCGCTGGTTTTCCAGCACGAGAGCCTCAAGAGCACCCGCAGCAGCAGCATTATCACCAGCAACAGCCGCTTCAGCAGCAGCAAATGCAACAACAACAGCAGCAGCAACGCCAACAACAGGAGCGTTCGAACAACCCTGACTCATTGAGGCGACTCGAAGCTTTGGTGGCCGTTGCTACCAGTGAAGGCTCTAACACTGCCGCCGCCTACTAAACTGGCTGATTGACTGACTGTCTTTCTTTTGATTGGAGCCAGTGCTTCTGCTGGCCCCAGTATCATGATACCAAGTACTACCAAGTAGTACTGCCTCTGACAATCTCTCTTCCGCCCCGAAACAAGTCATTTCAGCGATGATTCTGGCCTTTTTATGCAACGTTTACGTTAATCTTGCTATTTGATGATATCCTTGCTTTTCTGAGCAGCCTTTGAGAACATGCTTTGATGCCGGCCTTCAATCGCTATTTTCGCATATCGGCTATGTACTTTTGCGTTTTTCTCGAAACATCGAGGTCGGGAGTTTTGTTTTTCTCTCATCGCCACTTTTCATAACTCACGAACCACACCCATGATGGAACCTGGGTTGCAGCACACAGTATGCGAACTTCTTCTTTTTGCATTCTCGGTCTTTCAACACCGTCGCTCTCTCATGTTGTCTGATAAAGTTCGCTGTTCTTTCTTTTTGGAGGCGTTATTTTGCGAAACATCTGTGTTTGTGACATTGTTTGATATCCTTGTATGTACTCTTTGTTTTCAGGGGGCTACTTGACTACCTATGATGAGGTGTTTTTGACGTTTGTACCAAATGGACTGGATATGGCAGGCATCCTTGCGCAGCCGGCGCCAATTGAGTTTCACATACGAAGTGACTGAAAGACGAAAGTCTTTGCAGAGCTGGGCTACGGCCACATTATTACCAGGAGATCTGGTTCTAATGAATTGATACCCTTTGAGCTTTGACCGCGTTCGGAGCGTGTCACATCCTGTTCTTTTGCGATTACCACCAGGGTTTTCTTTTAGTTTACTGTTCTTGATTTGATAACTGCCCGGTGTCTTTGGGGGTAGCCATGGACTTTTATTTAGAGCCAATGCATGTTAGGTGTACTGGAGATTAAATGGGAAATTTGACAAATCACAAATGGTGTGGAAGGTTTTCTGACTGGGTGCAATCTGTGGAGTGAGTGATGAAGATTAACCAGTAGCCCCAAGTTGGCTGCCTTACCTAGCAAAGTCCAGCATCTCGTGGAGGTTCATTGGAAATTGGGAACTATCAACATACTTATCATGTGTGTATAGTAGGTTAGATATATCTACGAGCATACGTAGGTAGATATATATATATTTCAAAGTCCTAAGAAGTGTATCTTGTAATCGTGATATACCGGATATATATTTCACTTGTAGTCACTAGTATCAATGGAAATGAAAGTGCTGCCTCCTGAGTCCTGATTAAAAGATCCAACTGGATATATGTTTACACACAAGTGTCACTCTCCTATATCTTGCTACTACTGTTGAAACTATTCTCTTTTTTTCTCTCCCTCTCTTCCATGAACAAGCTCCCGCTCCCTACACCCTTTACCTATTTCTCAGCAGATGAGCCGTAGAGATTCTTGATAGTAACATCAAACTCCTCGGGCCGCCGTCCTAATAACTGCTCCAGGGTCGACGACACATGTGCGGTTTCTCCCGCACGAATGGCATCCCATGCAGTTGCCCAGGTCCGAGAGAGAGAGTTGCATCCAAACTTTGCGGCGACCTGCGGCTGGGCAGTGTATTCATTCACAGTAACTTGGCGGATGGTCAGTTCTCGACCCGCCACGGTGGAGAGTACCTTGACGGTATCGGCGAGAGACCATTCTCGAGGCCCGGTCAGGACTACGAGCTTGTTCTTCCAGGGAAAGCTGGTTGGGTCTTGGAAGTGCTGGGCGATTAGTTTTGCGGAGGCTTCGCCGAGTTCATCGCGCTTGGCCCAGCTTATGCCGGGGCCGGAACCGTCGTGGGGGATGAGGATCTCGGTGGTGGATGTATCTTTCAAGTCCAAGAAGGCGGTGTAAATGGGGAATGATTCATGATAGAGCCCTTCCCTGATAGATGTCCACGAGAAGCTAGGATCCTGCTCAGCGAGTTTCCGCAAATGAGCCTCGGTGTCAAGGTGAGCGCCCATGACCTCTGCCAGCGTGGTGCTCTTATCAGGCAGAGCAAAAGCGAGAGACGAGTAAAAAACATGCTTTACACCGGCTCTGTGAGCGGCATCGAGGGCTGGAACGTGCAATCCTGTGCGATACTCGTGGATGTGGCTGGGGTAGGAGATGAGGAACAATGTGGAGATGCCCTGGAAAGCGGCTTCGAGGTCTGCGGGCGAGGCTTCGAACGAGGCTTGACGGAGATGGACGCCTTGGTCTTTGTAGATTTGGGGAGTTTTTTCTGGGTAGCGGCTGATGAGGACAACGTTGGAGCCTGGCACGGCTTTGAGGAGGTGGGTGTAAGTGCTGGTGCCGAGACCACCAGAGGCGGGGAAGATGCCAATGGTCGACATGGTGATGGTGATGGTGATGGTTTAACTTGTACGTGACTGGTATCAAATGGATTATTTGTGAAGTGATCGAAATGGTATATAATAAGTGATGTTATGGTGTTGATATTGAGATACAATTCTGTCTACAAAATGAATCGCATAGCTACGGGATTGGCTCGGAGATTCTTCTCAAATATCCGTATTAATAATGTCACCGGCATTGGCTACAAAGGTACAATGACGTATGCATCAAACCAGAATTAGATGATGAAATAGAGTAGGTAACAAGACGACACCTAAGAATGAAGTTCTCAAAAGCACCAAGTAAAGTGACAACATCAAATATTTCCTTGGCGTTGTTTTAGGCAGTCTCCCCCTTATTTTTAGAACCTGTACGTTTTGTTTCAGTGGCGCATCTGCTGTCCGGAGCTCGCGGGCTTGGGAACGCGTATGTTGAGCCTCAGCCGAGGATTAGGCGCGAAGGGGTTCAATGCTTCTCGTCTATTGTCGTACCAACTTCAAACCACGGACCACGTACTTTGTTCCCTGTTTGTGATCTGGCTGTTTTGATGCAACAAGTGAATTGCGCAAGGAGTTCGCTTTAGAGCTTTCTATACGCTAGAGATTAACTCCCGGGGCATCCATCAGCCTTTTTGCCCAATGCCCAGCTGGTCAGACTGCCAAGGCCAAGCGAGACACTCGATATGGATGGCGCCGATGCGGTGATGGCGAGAGGTAAGGAGAAGCTCCTATTTTACCTGTAGATTTGGAGGAGCGAAGAGCTAATGTGACAATGTTAGACGCCTGGGCGTCAATTCCATCGAGCCTGCTCCATGCCGAACTCCAGCGACGACGGGACCAAGGCGAGAGACCGCAGTGCGGCGGGCACAATTCGGGATGGTATGACACGGCTGCGCATGTCTTTGCGCTGCTCCTCATTCTCGTCCTGAGCACAATCGGTAAGGCTGTTCACAAGATGGTGCGATAAGGGGGTTAAAGAGGAGTTTTGCTAATTCAGGGCTTTGCGCCATAGGTTGCGGCTTTCCGCTGCTATCCCGGAGAGCGACGACGGGGCATCGACAAAAGACAATTATATTCTACTGCCAGCATATCGGCACCGGCGTGCTTCTCGCCACGGCATTTGTGCACCTGCTGCCGACCGCCTTCTCATCCCTGACCGACCCATGCCTGCCGTACTTCTTCAGCCAGGGATACACTCCTTTCCCAGGGCTCATTGCCATGATCTCCGCCATTGTCGTTGTGGGAGTCGAATCGTGGCTGACCGCTCGGGGCGCAGGCCACTCGCATTCGCATACGCACGACTTCTGGGACGAGAACGACGAGGCTGAGGGTGATGCGCAAGAGCTGCACATGGCCGGCGAAGGCTTGTCAAGTAGGCGCTCGCATGTAACGGGACGACGACCGGCGGACATCTCCCTCGACCACTTGGAGGCGGCAGAGGGGCTCATTGCAGGCGCCTCGCCCTTGCCCGAGTCGAGCCCCGCGTTGCAGCGGCGAAGGTCCGCAGACGATGACGACCGAGAATCGGACCTGGACCTGGATCTGGCGGAACTCGATCCTGCCCCTCCCGGTGGGAGTGCTCAGAACGGTGCTTATTCTTCGCTTAACAAGCCTAATACACGACGGGGCGGCGAGACCTCAGATGGGAACCAGATACAGTCTCCTGAAGAGCAGAAGCGTCGGATGCTGCAGTGTCTGTTGCTAGAGGCCGGCATATTGTTCCACAGTGTGTTCATAGGAATGGCCATCTCTGTGGCTACAGGCCCGGCCTTTGTCGTCTTCTTAGTCGCTATCAGCTTCCATCAGTCATTTGAAGGCATGGCCCTGGGCAGCCGCATCGCCGCTATACAATTCCCCAAGGGATCCATCCGCCCCTGGCTCATGGTTCTCGCCTACGGAACCACGACGCCCATCGGCCAGGCAATCGGTCTCGTCCTGCAGAGGAAATGGGACCCGAGCAGCGCCACGGGCCTCGTGGTCGTGGGCGTCACAAACGCCATCTCGTCGGGTCTGCTGCTCTACGCGGGCCTCGTGCAGCTGCTGGCCGAGGACTTCTTGACGGAGAAGAGCTATCGTATTTTGAAGGGCAAGAAGCGCGCCCAGGCTTACTTTTCCGTCGTAGCTGGCGCGGCGCTCATGGCGGCCGTGGGAGCGTTTGCTTAGGCCTACCTTGGCCAGCGTCTTTGTGTCATTTGTGTGTGTATATGTTTGCCCAAAAAGAGGATTCGCATCTCGCGTTGATATAGTCTACATTCTTTGCTTCTTTCTTTCTTCCCCCTTGCTTGAATTCATCTATTTTATGAGCTGCCGTTTGGCGTTGGTAGGTTAGGGCGGCCAAGTTTATAGAGACATGGAACTTTTGTTTTAAGCATGTAGCATGTGGCATCTACTCTTTAGATAGGGGGGCTTTGTCGGAGTTTTGCGAGAAAAATATATGGCATGTGTGTTCATTCACCTTGAGCCTAGTCATGCCTGATTAGGTTGTGTCAATGTAGATTCCGCAGTGATTTACGATTGTTCCTTGTGAATGCTCCATTGATCAAGTCTTTGTTTCAATGCTCGATGAACTGGGGATGTGGCAGTAGCAATTGTCCATTCGATCATCTTACCGACACCAATCAATCACCACCAAGTCGGGGGAACCAAACCATCCGCAGACCTCCAGAACCCTCACCTTTACACTCACTTTTTCTTGAAATTGCGTGACAATTGGTAGCAATCAATGGTCGATGAACTGGGAATGTGGTAGAGAGATCAAAAGCCGATATGGTAGGCCCCATTCACAGGACTGGGACGTGATTCAACGAGGTACAGAAACGGCCCGAAAAACAAGGTTCAATAATGACTCCTTGAGATGCTCTATTTCACGGGGGGTAGCAAGTATTAAATACCCAGTTCTTCAAGTATCTGCTACTATTACCATCCTTTGCTATTATAGCTATATTTGTCTAGTATTTACTACTATAGCCGCATTTCTCTAGTATCTGCTACTATGGCTACGTTATTCCAGTATTCGCTCGCTGTTATCGCGACACGTGGATAGTGGATAGCAAAATAGGGGTGTTGAATAGGTATCCCCATTGTATAGAAGATGTAGATATTTCGAGGAGAACTCAAAGAGAAAAAATGGAGCCAAGTCGTACTTTTGGCTTTTCATCACGAAGGCTTGGTATCAATGTAGAGATGGAGCTTGACAGTTGTCTTTGGCATGAACAAAACACACAAAGACATCGCCGTGTGCCCTTCACCCCTTTGCTCTCATCTATATAGCATCAATGTTCACTCACGTTCAAAGCTTCGACGCTCAGATGAACAAACCAATGGAGATGGGTATAAAAGGAAGAAACCACCGTGATTTAGAGCCTGATTCTTTGGAAACCTTCTCTGATAAGCTGCTGTCCACAGGTAAAACCTTAAGGGAAAGTGGCATATATAGAGCTTCAACCTAGCCAGTGGCTTTTTTTCTTTCTCAGGGGAAGAAAGATTTATATTCTAAAATACCAGTCGACCTGCAACGGCGTGTCTTTTATTAAAGGACGCCGAGATGGGTTCATGTTTTTCTGCCCCTGAGCCTTCGCCGTGGCGAAAGCGGCGACATACACGATCGTACGTATCACCTAATAGGAACAACCGTCATTTAAAAGCCACTCTACCCGCAATATGAATCCTTATGCTAAGCATTTTTTAGTCGTCCTAGGTGTGTCCCAGGTGTTCAATTTGACTACCATTATTCCACTCGAGATGGCGAAACGATCTTGGTTCGGGAACCAATCGAGCAGCCTCACCCCAGGTGCAACCCTCGATGCCCCGAACATTGCGAGACCACTACAGTCTCTGTTTCAATGAATGTGAGTCCTCCAACTGAACCTCGAGATAGGCCCCGCGAGGACGCAGAGCAAAAGAGAAGAAGTCTCAAGGAGAACAAGAAGAGGTCGAGTCGTAACAAATCGAGTCGTAACAAATCGAGTCGCCACAAAAAGAAGAAGAAGAGTAGCCATCATCGAAGCAGTCGAAGCAGCCGCCAGTGTAAGCAATCATTCACCCTTCCATTCCAGTCGAGAGAAAGAAAGACGGCTAATGATATTTTACTCAAAGATACTGAAACCGAGGCCACCAGTGGTTGGACTGCAGACGACGACGACAACCGCTACCAGGTTGCGCTTTGGATCGGCGAGTCTTCCCGGACACGCGGCGGCGAAAACTCTCCGCAAGAAGGCGGCTCTGGTGCCCGCGAGGCTGCGGTGGAGGAGGATAATGTTTCTTCTCCCGGTGAAGAAGACGGTGGCGAGACTCCAACTCCAGGGAACTCCAAGAAGCCGAAGAGTACTAAATAGGTTTAACTAGGTAGTTAACCCTATTTCGAATCGGTAATCAGCTGGTTCAAGGGTCAGAATGAGATTTAATAAATACTTAATAGCCAATGATTGATTCCACCAACAACGAAAGCTTGGCTCCTTATTCACTCCAGGAGCTGAACAAAGTCGGCAATACAATTGTATCTGATGTGCCTTTGTGCGAGTGTACCATGAATCAGATGAAAAGACACAGTCGGTGAGAGGAGCAAAAGATGCGGATTTGGCACAAATTGATGCAGATTCCTTTCAATAGAGCGTCACCAGGCCATGACAGCTGCCAGCGTTAGAGTGGTACAAGTGGCCGTTGTTTGTCCTGCCTGCTTGCTTGCTCACCTGCCGAACCACCAGTTTTTTTTTCTTCTTCTTCTTTTCCTTTCCAAACGAGAAATAGAGACATAAAAGAAGTTTTTTCATCTCAGCGTTTTGCAAAGACCTTCATCCTATTTGAAAAGCCTCGTACCAAGAGATCCGAGTGTCGTTCATCGCCGAGCCCCCCTGGTTTTCAAAATGGGCTGCTGCTTTTCCAGCCAGGCATCGAGTGCCGCATCTCAAGGCGAAAATCAACGTCCTGTCACTCCTCCCCAACAGTAAGCTTAACTGATAGCCTTTGTCTCAGATCCTTTTTCGGCATTCTTTGCGAATGCTAACCGTGACAGAATCCCACACCAACAAGAAGAAAGCATCTTGCCAGAGGCTATCGTTGCGACAACACCAATCGCTGCCCCCGTTGCGATATCAGGAGTTGAGCAGGGAGCCGCCATTATCGACGCCATCACTCCAAACGAGGCAGGCCCGAGTTCATCAGAGTCTCGGCGTTCAGAATCGTCGGCTTCACGACACATTATTCTCGAGCCAACGGTTTACGTCCCTCCGTCGCGGACAAATGACGTTGCAGAGCTTGATGTGACGCCTGTTCAATCTGCTGAATCCGGCGATAATCACGTCAAGAATACATCTTCGTCAAGTTCCAGCTCAAGCTCGAGTTCGGGGTCTGGTCACGGCTCGGGTTCGAAATCGAGCTAAGGAGAGCAGTGGACTATAACTATCAAAGGCAAAAGCGGTACTGGATACGTGTAGTTGCAGAATATCTGAGAGGTTCATGGTGGTCATACGCAGGGGTATAAAGAGGCAGAATCTGCCTCACAATCAGCCTTTTCTTTCTTCTCAATGGATGGTTGTACGAGGCGTTGGGGACATTGATGTCGGTGCAATGGTCAAGCCTCTGTCTAAGGCAGTGAGGTTGGACAGTCAACGGTTTGGTGTGCTTTGGTAGTAGTTGGTAACGGATAAATTGACATTTCAGCCGTTGGATGTTCCCGTTGTTTGTAACCATATTTTCACACACAAACGATGTCATGTCAAAGGAATATTTGGTTCAGCAAGCCCTGGGCAGCACAAAGGAAGAAGATCAAAAGAAGCGGTGGAGAAATACCTAGTATAGTACTGCTATAAGGTACCTCCAATGAAGTGACTGCCTTAAACGGGACGGATGGAATGTAAACAGACGACATCTAGAAAGTAAATAGAAGCCTGTCATATGCAGCCTCGTTTATCTATATTTACTTACCGAAAACTCGTGATGTGCTCCTTCCGCCAAGCCAGCCACTTCTCTTTCATCTGGCCACTTTTCGGAAAACTTGCTCAAACGCTCTCAAACACATCAAAGGATTGGACCAACAGAAATTTCTCTTTCTCGCTCCATCTCTGCCCTAGAGCATCAATTCCCTCCCGCTACAATGAGCATTCAGGCGGCAGCTGCCGAGCAGATTAAGCAGCTGGAGGTTCCCGACAGTGGCACCTCGAGCCTTCAGCGCTTCCTTACAGTTGCTCCAGTTGCCTTTTCGCCCTGAATCCGTGCATCAGGTGCCCCTATTCCCTCATGTTGTGCTCCCACGATAAGCGATCGAGGTGATCAATGCGCTGGCCCTATAAATACTGCCACTTCTCCAGCTGGCATGCGGTGCCTGTTTGTTTCAGCATCATCCATCACCTGTTTTGTTGGATTCGAGGCCAGCTTTCAGGTTCAACGCCCTCTCTCTCTTCTTCAGCAGACAAAGGCTTCTTCTTCTTCCTCCTTTGGACGATACGCAGCTCATCGAGCCTGAAGCAGTCATGGATATGGACATGGGCATGTCGTCTACCACCACGGCCGCCGGCGCCAGTCCTACCGGCGGCATGGATCACGATATGGGCATGGGAATGGGACCGGCAGGCATGTGCAAGATCTCTGTAAGAAGCTTCCCACCAAACCGTAGATATGCGGCAACAAGAGCTGACTCTCCGTCATAGATGCTTTGGAACTGGAACGTCCTGGATACCTGCTTCATTTCCAAAAGCTGGCAAATCACGTCCAAGGGCATGTTCGCGGGTTCCTGCATCGGCGTTGTCCTCCTCGTGATCGCCCTGGAGTTTCTCCGTCGCCTGTCCAAGGAATATGACCGCCTCCTGATCAAGCAGCACGTCGCCAAGTTTCGGGACGCTTCAGCTCCCGCCGTGGTCGCAGCCCCAGCCGCAAACACGGCCGTCAAGGCGGGCGGCGAGTCGGTCAACAGTCAGGATGTAACTCGAGCCGCCGGTAATGCCATGCCACCCTTCCGCCCAAACGTGCTCCAGCAGGCCGCACGTGCGTTACTGCACATGGTTCAGTTTGCCATTGCATACTTTGTCATGTTGTTGGCCATGTACTACAACGGGTACTTCATCATCTGCATCTTCATCGGTGCCTATATTGGCGCCTTTGTCTTCCAATGGGAGACTCTGACTGTCGGGTAAGCCAGCCATGAAGGCATAGCAAACTCACGGCTTGTTTTGTATGTGTACTGACCTGTCGGCAGCTCTGATGATAATACTAGTGCTACGAACAACCCTACCGTCTGTTGCGGTTAAGGGGTGGATTGCTGCATTCCCACGCGTCAACTTGGACAACAAGCAACAAGGGACACATATAGTGGGCATGGCATGTTTTGTTTGTGGAAAACGGTTACGGTAGATCAGGGAGGGCAACGCTAGTTTTGCAAAATGTAATAGACATCATTCCAGCATACACCGTAGACGTGTAGCTAGAGGGTTAGGGATAATAGATCAATGGAAACAACAAGTCATGAAATCGGTTGCTTTTATTCGCAAGACGAAATCTGGTGATGAGAACCTTGTTGAAGATGGAGCGTATTCGCTATCGAGTGTTTGTTCTAAGGGCACACTGTATAACCAGAGGACTACCTTGGCACCTGGCTTTCCAAATGTCTGCTACAATTACTATTATTACTTTGTTCTAGTGGACAGTGCTATCAGATACTGGTTCTAGTACCTGTCTACTGATGTCATCTTCACCTTGGTTCGAATGACTGTCACTAATGGGATGGAGTTCTTACACCTGCTCCATGCTATGGCGACAACCTTTTTGCAGTACCTACCCAGTAGGTTGTCACCCTCTGTTATTATTACTGTTTCTTCTATTATCTGCTCATATTACCACCATGAATTATGTTGGAATACGATATGCTGGTCAGTGTTCTAGTTGTTGATGTCTTCAAGCTGCGTCTACCGGGTATCCCACCACCATCCACACTCATCCTACAATTCACTGTGGTAAAATTGACACTCCACGACGACTTGCACTGTGCGGACCCCCTTTTAAACAACAAACAAAATCACCTCACCTCAGCCTTACCTTGACTTGCCTGACTTCAGCCTGTCAGACTGGCTTATTAATCGGATGTTGACGCCGCAACTCCGGACTTCGTTCTGCGTGATATCTCCGTAGCGCCACTTGTAGCAGCCCCTGCAGCAAATTAGCACCAGACTACAGCACTCGCCTCATCTGTCTAGTGGATGGCCTTCGCTAGCACCGGCTACCGCAGCTTCTGTACGAGTACTGGAAGCTGGGGAGAACGAGGAGGTACTAACGCTCCAGCCTGCCTGCTCGTATTAACATTAGGTACCCCCCGTATTGTCTGCATTAGTAAACTCCCGTCTTCATCCAACTACCATTGATCCTATCCTGACCAGCATCGACGATATCGCAAACAACAGCAGCAAATTCAATTCTCGATCCCAGGGTGACTAATCATTAATCGCAACCAGCCAGTCTACGGCCAAGAGGGCGCAATTGCTCTGCGCAGCATGTCCTCCATCAAGCATCTGCTGTCGTCCAAGGTGCGGTCGCAATCCGGCTGCTACACCTGCAGGCTGCGTCGCAAGAAGTGCGATGAGCGTCGCCCCGAGTGTTCGGGATGCGCCGCCCTGGAAATCACATGCCATTTCGGCGACATCAAGCCCGACTGGATGGATGGCGGGCCCAAGCAGAAGGAGATGGCCGAGTTTGTCAAGGCCCAAGTCAAGAAGCAGGCCAGCCAGCGGCGAGACCGCAAGTACCTCGACATGCTGGAGTCGGGCACTCGCAAGGTGAGCCTCAGCGACGACCCCAAGACGGATGTCGAGCGAGGCTATTCCGCGTCGGCGCCGTCTACAAAGGAGTCGCCCAACAGCCACGGCTCTGGTAGCACTGCTGCCACGTCGCCGCCGGAGATGCCATGGCATAGCCAGGCCTTCATGGGCAACTCCGACGACCAGGCGGAATTCGACCGGTCCGCCGACATTCACTACGCGTGCATGTATCTGGACTATGTCTTTCCGCATCTGTTCCCTCACTATCGCCCTCACATCCTGGTGGGTGGCCGTGGCTGGGTGCTGGATGCGCTGCAGTCCAACAACAAGTCGCTCTACCACATCACCGTGTCTCTGGCGTCGTACTATTTCGCCCTGATCCTCAACAATGGAGAACCGGAACATGAGGAATGCATGAACAAGATGAACCAGAACCTGCAGAGTCAAATGGAGCTGGGCCTGCGCGAGCTGCAGAGGGAGGTCAGCTCGCTGCACAGCCGGAAGATGGACCCGCGCGAGGGGCTGGTCGTCATGGAGAGCATCATCCAGCTGCTCATCTTCGAAGTCGCCATGGGCAACCGTGAAAACTGGAAGCTCCATCTCGATGCTGCCATTGCGCTATTCCGCCAGATACTCCCCAGCGCCGATGGCTGGGAGGAAATGCTACATGGCCTCGTCAACCACCGCTGGCCACCGCTAGAAATGGGCATGAAGCGGCCCTGGAGCACCAGCCAAGCCGCCTGCAGATTCTTTACGGCCAACCTGCTCTACATTGATGTGATGTCGAGCGTCTCGCTTGGGTGTCCCCCTCGGCTTTACAACTATCAAAATACAATCATACCCTCGTGTAAGACGACAGAATGGAGCCCCTGCACCATGGGAGAAGGGCCTCTCCGCATGGAAGAGTTTCGTGGGCTGCACAACTGGGTTCTCCAGGTCATTGGCGACATAGCGTCTCTCCACGCATGGAAGAAGGCACAGAGCTTAGCCGGCTCTTTATCCATCAATGAACTCTTGAATCGTGGCACGATACTCATAGACGCCATCAAGGGGGGGATCATGGCCATCCAAACAACATGCCCGCCACCCGACACGGTTGCCACCGTCATCTCGGTACCGGTCCTTGGTGAGCAGCCATCATATGCGATGCACAACACCATCTGGCTCAACGCAGCCTTGATCTACCTCAACACAGTCCTCGCCGGTTGGCAACCCTCATGCCCGGAAATCAGTACTGCCGTGGCCAACACCACCGAAATGCTGTTGAACCTGCCAAGAGGAACCTGTCTAGGAGCACTGGCTTGGCCTCTTTGCGTGGCCGGCTGTCTAGCACCCCCAGAGGATGAAGCCAAATACAGAAGCATAGTAGCCCGGCTCGGTGGGCTGCAGCTATTTGGTTCACTCAGGGAAGCCATGTGCATCATGGAGAAGGTCTGGTCCCAGCGGCCTCTGGACGAGAGCTGGGACGTTGCCCAGTGCATGAACATTCTGGGGCATGGAGTTGTGTTGCTATGATACCCTTCCTGACAGTCCGGCGGTGCTTCTTTTCGCGACGGCTACAAGGCCACCAAGGCTTGTTTTTTATCACGTTACTGCTTGGTTGCATGTGCCATGTTTGTATATTCCATATATGAGAATCTATCATCGATGAACTTAATTTCCAACTGCCGAATACATGTATTAAGAGGGTTTTCATTTGATTTTCCTTTTTTTACCGCCAAGGGGCAATTGCCCAATGCAAAACATGTGCTGATTCTGATCCACACGCTGGGTGTGTCCTGTATAACTAAACCACCCCTTTTCCAGACATTAAGTTTTAATTTTATTATATGCAGTTGAACTAGAGAGAAACTCTAGCCAGATTTCCCCCCAACCAACGTTTGTCTCTTCTCCATCAATCCCAAGTCCCACCAGCCGCTTATGTGCTGGAGAAGCGTCTTGCGCTTCGATTTGCTCGTCGCCGACATGGGACTCGCGAGAGGCACATTCAGATGCGACGACAGGGGAGAAACTGGCATCGGTGGAACTGGCGGAACTGGCGACCTTTGAGTGATGTAGGCGGCCGGCAGTGGTGGTAGCGGCGGCATCTCCTCAACCGGATGCCTGACTCTACGCTTCGTCTTTTTCGCTGCCGCGGGAGGCGGGGGGAAGTAAGGATGACGGTCGTTGTTGTTGAACAGCGGGACGGGGACGTTCATGTCGAGATCCTCGTCGCCGTCATACAATGACCGCCCGTCCTGGTGCTGTGTCCTCGACATGGCCATTGTCCCAAGGCTGCGGGCCTTATGCAGGACATTTGGCGTCGGAGGCACCCCCGAGAAGCCATCTTCACGGCAGCCGTACCCTCATTCGAGGTCCATCGGCTTACGGCTTGCCGGACGGTCTGCGCTTCCCTTGACGCGCCTCCACAGGCAGATTGCGGCGACGGCGGACATGAAGAAGAGGTTGGAGGTTGCGATGGACAGGCCCCAGATGGCCTTGATTTCATAGCACGACGTCTTGCTGGGATCGACCCACTCGAAGGTGTTGGATGAAGAGTGCTTGACGTTGGCGAAGAGCGAGTAGATGAAGTTGCCTGTGTTGCCCTTTTCGGGGAACGCGCTGCAGTTGAGGTAGCTTACGGGCCTGCCGAGGACACAGGCGACGATGATGGAGGCGATGAAGCAGAGGGTGTCTGCTGCGGTGGCGACGAGGAGGGGGAGCATGTGGTCCCAGTAGAGGATGTAGCTGATGAGGATGTATACCGTAGCCAGACAGGCCTATGTATCACGGTTGGGTTAGCTGGCTATTCAATGCCCCCCTTAATAGAGAAATAGATGCAGAAGAGAAAACTCACAACAACCAGTGTGCCAACCAGGGCAGACGGGGTAGAGAAATCACTAGAGACCAGCTCCGCAACAAAGTTGCTCGTGAGGCCAATGATGGAGACGAGCGAAACTGCCTGCAGAAGCCTCATCGTGGTGAACATTGCGCCCAGCGCGCCAAAGGCCGGCGGAGAGCCCATCTTTGCGGGAAGTGTTTTGAGCGAGAGCTTGGGGCGTGTGGTCTTGACGGTCTTGAGGGGGAGATGTTTTGAGTATTGGGGGATGGGAGATGGGGGCTTGGTGAAGGGCTGAATTTTGGCGGGTTCGACCGACGAGGGTCGAAGAGAACGAGAGTAGAGAGTTGTTGGATTTATAAGTGAGTCTTTTGAGATGAGATTTGAAATGAGATGTTTGAGAAATAAGCACGAGATGGTAAAGAAAGTCGTTAATTCTTTGATGTAGGACGTGAGCCTGTTCAGTTCATAAAACACAATGAGTGAGAAACAATGACAAGGAGAGATGGACAATAAGGAAATAGAAGAAAACAAATAAAGAAAGAGGAAACACTAAGGAAAAAGAGAAAGTTTTGGATGGTCTAGTAGGATGAAAGAAAGAAAGAAGCTCAATCGAGGACTCAAGCAAGTCTTTTATAAACCACATTATACTACTGCACGCACACCTATCGCGATCCAGATCGGGGGGCCTCGAACAGGCGCGGCCAAGCGAGACGAAATAGCCGCGCCATGTTTCAGGTTCCAACAATCATCCCAGATTCACCAAAATCGCAAGCAAAACCAAGAAAAAAGAGGATGATATCGAGCGTGGTATGTTTTTTAAGCGCCGGCATGGATCCCCGGCAGCCGGAGGATCGCGCCCCACATACCCGACGATTGGCCCGGAGCGCTCCGTCATCCCCCCTTGTCCAAGACGATCCAAGATTTCGCAAGTGAGGCTCAGCTTGGTTTCAAACAAAAAAAAAGAGAGGCGGCTACATGATGGGCCGCATTGTTTTTTTCCTTGGACCGGAGATATTTTTGAAAATAGAAAATAAGCGGGAAAATAGCCAACCAACCAAGTGGAGGACAGAAAAAACCGAGACCGACAAGATTTCAAACACTCACGCGTTGAGTAATACACCTGTTCTTTGAGTAGCTGCTAATATAGCTATATTTCTCTACGATTTACTACTATATCTATATTTTCTCTAATAATTACTACTATATTTATATTCTTCCAGTAACTGTTAGTATAGTTATATCTTTGTAATATTGGCTGACCTATGTTGCTGAATGTACGAAGTATACACTCATCTATTTTGAGGCGTCGCTTTTTCTGACCTCCACTTGCTAACGCACGCTTCGTCGGGAGGATGGGCCGGATTTCCACGGTGTAAGAAACGTGTGTCTAGGTGAAACACGAATGGCGAGATTATGCGCCGAGCAAAAGCCTGTTTTTCTTTTAGTGTGTGTGTTTCTTTGCATTCACGGCTGGGATTCTCCTGTTCGGCTGCTTCAACTCGGTCGTTTTTCGTGAATTCATCAACATGCGCGCCCGTAACGCCTATCTAAGATCCCAACATGGCAAAATGCTGCATCCCCATCGCTCGCATTTTATGGCCTTGAACTCTATATGTACGTTTTGATACAGATGTTCCAGCCACTACAGTTATTATTTTAGACCCCTTACTATCATCCTTGCCCAACGCAACTACGCACACATACACACACTCTCTCTGCCTCCCCACTTCAACGGATCTCCTTATCCAAGCAAATCTCCAGAGGCAGAGCCAGAGCCCCCCTGTGGAGCTGCAGGCGCAGGCGCTCCCCAGATGCCGGCACTGCTCTTCTCCTTGGCCAATTGGCCCAGTGCTGGGCCAGCGGTGGGAGTGCTGGGCTTCTTGATGCCGACGCTGGCCTTGCCCCAGAGCGCACCAAAGGCGTCGCCGCCGCCAGCAGCAGCAGCTTTGCCGTTGGACTTGCTGGCGGGCTGCAAACCGGAAGTCGGAGTCATGGATGAGACTGAACCCCCTGTTGCTTGAGCCTGGACAGTGCCAAAGTAGTTTGGTCCTGTGGGCTGGTAGCCGGTGGACTTGGCGGGCTGCATTGGCGCACTGAACGCGGAGGCAGCCGCAGGCGTCGGGTTGGTGCTGCTGGCTGGTGAGATGGAAGCGATGTTGACCATCTGGCTGATGCCGGCCTGCTGAGGAGCCGACAGCGGCTTGGGGGCAGCGATGCTGGAGTAGTTGGGTGAGGTGGGGGAG
This sequence comes from Trichoderma sp. IMV 00454, assembly GCA_001931985.1. Lineage (NCBI taxonomy): Eukaryota > Fungi > Ascomycota > Sordariomycetes > Hypocreales > Hypocreaceae > Trichoderma > Trichoderma sp. IMV 00454. The sequence continues at coordinate 158,870 of MSJK01000152.1, read as the reverse complement.
AGAGGCTGCGAGAAGCCCGCTGAGATTGGCGATAGAGGCTGGGCCGCTGGCGCTGAGGGTGCTGCTGCTGGCGCCGCCGATTGGAAGTCGTCAAACTCATCATCATCGTCGTTGGCGGCCGTGTTGGCGCTGGTAAAATTACCAAAGCCAGAGCTGCTTGGTGCTGCTACAGGAGCAGCCTGAGCAGGTTCATCAAACGAGAAGAGGTCGACCTCGGGTTCCTTCTGCTTGGGAGGCGGCGCTGTTGCTTTCTTGGCCGGAGAGCGCTCTGAAGCTCGTGGGGGACGAGAGCTGGCAGCGGGCCGCTCGCCCTCGTCAAACTCATCATACTCCTCGAATCTCTCTGACCGGTTCTGGGTATCGCGGAAGTCGCTTGCCTGGCCACCGAAGCCGCCGCCATCACCATATACGCCGCCGGAATAGCCTCCGTATTCTGTAGGGCCGCCGCCACCCCCGCCATAGCTGGACTCGTTGCCGAAGCCGCCAAAGCGACCGCTGCTGCCGCTTGAGAAGCCGCTGCTTGAGAAGCCGCCGCCCATGCCTCCCTCCACGCCGGTATACTTGTTCTTCGTTACTCGGGCCTTTTTGCGCTCTGAGCGGATGCGATCCACGTCGCCCAAGAGCTCGGCGAGTTCCTTGGCTCGGTTTCGAACGTTGATGCCTTGGTCCTTTCCATTCTGGTCAATGAAGTGAAACTGACGCAGCATCTTCAGGAGAGTAATGTGTCCACGCGCATCGTCAATGACGCGCTCCGAGCCATGCTTGATGAGGAACTCGAGCAGCTGCAGACTCTTGTAGATTTGGCGCCACTCCTCGGCGGCCTTTTCCGTGAATCGCCGGTAGATCATGGGCATAATCTCATTAAGCTGTTGGCTACATGGGAGTTAGCCTCGTGTCACCCCGTGCCAGGAACAAAAGAATAAAAGAACAAAAGAATAAAACCCTGCGTATCCGAAGGGCAGCGCGTGCGTACTAGTTGAATGTGCCATTGGCAATCTCCTGCATCAGCGTGGACGATGCTCCCCAGGGCTCGTTGTTTGTTGCCTCTCGCACCTGACGCGCCACAATGTTAGCAAACATCCTGAGATTCACTCATTTGCCATGGCTGCCGCCATTGAGATTGGCATTGGCATTGGCATTATCAGAGCGCACCTTTGCCTCCATCTCCGTGTAGTTCATGACGGCTAGTGTCCGCTCGCGTTAGCATCGGCCTCCTGGAAATTGCTCCTGGGCAAGCGAAGACGGCGTACCATTTTGCGCCTTTCGGAACCCGGCCTTGAGATCATACAAGGTCAGGTTCGACACGGTGTTCTTCAGGTCGTTAAAATCCATTTTGGGCGAGAATCGATGCGGCGGCGATGGCGAGGAGAAGTTGCAAGTCGGGATTCAAGAGCCAAAACGGGTGACGAGACTCTGGCAATTTCCACGGTGTCGCCGAGCCTGAACAACTGGACACAAGCGCTTTGGGGGGGAGTCTCCACTGGAACTGACAGTGGCTAGGACATAAAGAGAGACACTACAGTCACGTGATGTGCAGCGGACATTATGAGGCACCGAGTCAACGAGCATTCAACTTACATACTGTGGCAAGCAGTAGAAGAGGCTTTACCTACAGCATATTAGACGTGCAGTTGAAATGTACAGTATTGTAGTGAGTAGATACGAAGTACATGGATTAGTTTTTTGCAGGATTCGCTTAACATGTACCCTGTCTATCCGTCTCTATCTGTGCTCGTGTTTGCTTTTTTTTCTTTCCTTTGATCGATTCGATGGGCATTTCCCCTTCTGACAAATAACCGCCCGCTTCACCGACTTTGGCATTTGCTGGCTAACATCCCTATGTACTCTTACTAACCCAACGCCAGCTCTCTCTACGTACTACAACATGTAACCTGAGACTTCAGGCCAGAATACCAGCGCAGGGGTACGGCCACTTCGTACCTCACCTACTGACATCACCCAAAACTTTTCATTTTCCTGCGAGCTATCCCATCAACCCCGGTCTCCAAGTTGCCTCCTGCTGCATAGATTCACTGCCCATTGTAAACATTGTTTTTGACCTCAAGCTCAAGGTATGCTGCACCCGTTTCTTTGTCGTCAGTTTTCCCGTTGTGTTTTGTGTTTGGTGCTTTGAGGCGCACCCAGCAGCACCAGGGCTCTCTCAACCAAAAAAAAGCTGTCGGATGCAACAAAGCCTCGACAACCAGCCAATTGCCACCGCCCAGCAAATCGCACCGCTTCCCTCGGCCTTTGAACCGGTTTTTTTGCCAATCAGTTGAAAATTCCAAACAGCCAGTTTTCCTTTGAGCATGGACCAAATGATAGGCGGAGCAGCTCCGCCCGTGCGAATGGGTTGGAAGGGCTCCCTGGCTGGCCATCCAATCAGCGCGGCTCTCTGCCCACAGCCCACCTGCAGCTCGGCGCACACCAAGTCACGTCAGCTCGCTGGCCATCGGAAGCCAACGGTCCAATTGAGCAGGATTCCGGCGCGAGGGAAAAAAGCAAATCCGGGCGCTGCTTGACCGGCTGCAGTGATGCTGCTGTGGGCGGATGGCAATGGCGAATGGCAATGGCTGGGCAATTGGCCGTGAAAAAAGCTCTGAAACGGACTTTGAAAAGCTCTCAAGAGCTCACAAAGCAAGCTCAGTCAGCTACCTCGCATTTGCCGCGACGTCAAGCTCCTGCCGCGTACCCTGGCAAGGCCTGGCAAGACCTGGACCGCCTCCACGTGACTGGCTCCTCTCGTCGCACCCCACCCGTCGCCCTTGTCTCACCCCGCTGATTGGCCACGGCCCGTTACTAACGTTACCCCTCCAGTCACGTTCAAAATGAGATCAGCTTTCTTCCAACCCCTCCTACCCCGCCATAACTTCTGCTCCCCGGCCTTAAGAACTTTCTCCCTCCCTCAACGCATTGCTGCTACGAACAACTTTGCGACTCCTCGATTCTATTCACAGCCCGCCAAAATGCCTAACACCAAGGTGTAAGTTCCGTCACACCGCTTCTGCCATTGCCGCTCTCCTCTGATGCCTTGACTCTAGTTTCTTCGACATTGCCTGGAAGGGCCCCGTCTTCAAGGACGGCCGTCCTACCACCGAGATCAAGGGTGAGTCTTGAGTCCAATTCTGCCCGAAAGCGCCAATTCACCGGCGGTCTCTATTGGGAATCCCGATAGAGAGAGAATTGAGCTTGACCGATGGTCTGCTCCTTTTTTCCCTCTGCCCTGGAGCTTGTGCTCTGGCACCCACTCACACCCTGCCGGTCTGATTGGACCAGCGGATACTGCTGCCCCCCCCTTCTCCAAATTATCACCTCATCCGCCTGTAGCTACCTTGTGAAGCTTGGTATTAATGCGTCTTTGGATAACAGAGCAGACCGGTCGCATCAACTTCAACCTCTTTGACGACGTTGTTCCCAAGACCGCTGAGAACTTCCGTGCTCTCTGCACCGGCGAGAAGGGCTTCGGCTACCAGGGCTCTTCTTTCCACCGAATCATCCCCAACTTTATGCTCCAGGGTGGTGACTTCACCCGCGGTAACGTATGGCCGCCTCTGCCAGCACAATTGCAAGCCGTTCGTTGACTGACACCACTCTTAGGGCACTGGCGGCAAGTCCATCTACGGCGAGAAGTTTGCCGATGAGAACTTCCAGCTGAAGCACGACCGCCCCGGTCTGCTGTCCATGGCCAACGCCGGCCCCAACACGTAAGTTTGACCCAGATACGTCATCAAAGGGCCAGCACAGCATCTAACTCTGCATACAAAAACAGCAACGGCTCCCAGTTCTTCATCACCACCGTCGTCACCTCCTGGTTGAACGGCCGCCACGTCGTCTTCGGCGAGGTCGCTGACCAGGAGTCCATGGCCATTGTTGCTGCTCTTGAGGCTACCGGTCGTGATGACGGCAAGGTTAAGTACGAGCCTCGCCCCACCATCACCGCCTCCGGTGTCCTGTAAACTTGTGAAAAGAAGCAACATGCTCTGCATGTCCATTTGGTGGCAGTTTTTGGAACCATGAAAATTTATGGGGCGGATCATAAGAGGGCTACGAATGGTACCTCGCCATATCCTTTAGCCAGTCATTTAGGGTGCTGCAAAGCATTAAAAAAATACAAGTTTTCCATTGCATCGAACATATGGATTGTGGATACGTAGTTCATGTCGTCCCCGTGCTGGAAGTATGCTATTTCGTATCTACGAATGGCCAATTGTAAATGATGTAAAGAATACTTGGGTCGTTTGCAAAGACATGTGAAATGACGTCGTCTTAGTCTTGAGCCTCAATTAGAGTGAGTATTCCTACGTTCAATCTTGTGCAATAGATAGCTTGCATACATGCATGATGTACCTCCCCCGTTATGCGCCGAGTGCCCAAGTGTACCTGGATGTAGAAACAAAATAGTATATACATTCCCAATGAAATACAAGGGGGATATCCTTATTCCAAAACCGAAAAAGAGAAGAAGAAATCAAGAAAGAGAAAAAAAACTCCAAGTGATGCAAAGTTTGATATCAGACACAGACAGGCCTCGCTGGGCGCTTCCTTTAGAAAATCTCCTTCCCTAGCCACTTTTTGAAATACTCGCAGTTGCTGGGTCCCACGGGACCGCCCTCCTCGCAGAGATCGAAGACAGGGCACCGACCGCAGGGGGCCTCGGTCAGCGGGCTGATGTACAGCTCGGGGCCTCCGCTGCGGCCGGAGGGGTCTTCGCGGCCGGCCCAGCTCTCGACGGACTGCTTGGCGATGCGGGAGACGCGGTAGCCGACCTTGCCGGCGACCTTGATGGGCTCGACGAGGTTGTCCCAGACGAGCACGTCGACGAGCTTCTTGACGTCACCCTCGGACAGGATAGTGTTATTAGTGATGCCGCTGGAGGAGAGAAGGCGGGCGATGTCGCGGACGGTCGGGTAGGCCATGTAGCCGGCTGGTAATGGAAGCAGGGCGGGTTCTCTGCGGGATGCTGCTGCTGCAGTTGATGATGAGACGGCGAGCGGGTTCTTGGTTGCTGTTGTGGGAGCGACAGGCTTTGCCTCCATCTCCGTAGCATCGCGCTTCTTGCCCTTTGCCGCTGCATCGCTCAGGCCGCCCTTGATGATGCCCTTCTTAGGCACCTGCGCGTGTCCATGGGCGGCCTTTGCAGCCCCAGCGTGCGTGCTATGATAACTGCTCTGCCTCTTGATGAAATCGAAGACGACGCGCTGCAGGTCCTCGATGAAGGCCTCGTCGAGGTCCTGGTCGGTGTACCAGGGCCCCCCCGTGGCGCGGTCGCTGGGCCGGATGGACGCCTTGATGTACATCTTCTTGTTGGGGTGCTCGACGTTCTTGAAGGGCGCGATGAGGCCCTTTGCCTGCAGCTGCTTGATTGCGTTCTTGAGGACCGAGTCGTGCATGTTGAGGCGCTTCTGCAGGGTCTGCGTCCATATGCCGTCGCCGCCCGAGTCGTCAATGAGCGAGTACACCATGACCTGCTCGTCTGTCGTGCACTGCTTGTATCTGCAAACCCTCACGTTAGCCATCATTTTCCAGATTAAAAACCCTTCACTCCCCCTTCTTTCAGAGTGAACTCACTTGTGTGCCTCCTGCTTGTCGCGCCACTTCCACAGCACCTGTCCCGACGCCTCCCTCATGGTGATGAAGAGCTTGTCGTCGCTGAGCGACTGCACGACCCGCGCCAGCAGCAGCAGGTCGCGGTTCGGAATCACCTCCATGCGCAGCAGGTCGTCCTGCGAGAACATGTCGCCCTCTTCCCGGCACCGCTCGTACAGCAGCTCCTTGAGCACCGCCAGCTTCGCAGAGTCGGCGTCGCTGCTGCCATTGGGCCTCGAGGGCCCGGCGCCGGCGGCCGAGGTCGACATGGTGGACGGAAAGGAAAAGGAAAAAGCCTGCGCGAGGCGGAAAAGTGTTGGGTTGAGACGGTCCTCCGGCTTGTTTGCTGTTGTTGTAGTGAAAGTTATGAAGAAGCCGTGGATGGTGGTTGTGATTGAGATTTCTGAGTCACCCGGTGTCCCTCTCGATGAGGCGGTGGTTGATGACTGTGTTGGCGCTACATTGACATTGGAAGTGATTTGATGGTAGAGCCTCGCTCTCTCTTTGTTTCTTATCTAGTCGGGGCGATAGGTCAACATTAGGTGGGAAATGGTATCGTGGTGGGACACGAGCCTCGATTTTGTTTTAATTTTTTTTTTCTTTTGCCATCACCAAAAAGCCTGGTGGGTACCTTGCAGCCGGCTTGCATGCCCGGGAGAATCTCGGTGGCGGCTCAACTTGTACATGTACTGGTGGGGGCGGGGCGACGATCGCGAGGCAGAGGGTACAAGGTACATTTACCACGGCCTCAAGATGGAGATGTTCAATTAATACCTAGACATTTTAGTATTGAATAAACTGTGATACTATTCTACTGTACGCTCTTGATATAGACTCCGTGTGTAAATCAGAAAAAGAAAACAGATGAACCAACTGAAAGTTAGAAAGAGACACTGACAGATGGCTCAAGCTCTCATGGCCATCTGTCGTTTGGCCTGTCAGTATCCCTCACGCCGGAAACGCCTCCCTTGCCCCGATTCCCATTGTCCTACAACGTGATTTGCATCAATCGAACTGGAGTAGAGATACTCCGTATAAACCAAATCGCTGGTATGCCACTTTTCCCCTATGCGTCCTTCATGCTGGTAGAGACTTAAGCGGGGGGTGTGCTGGCCTTCTTTGGCTCCTCTTCATCCTTTTCTTGGTCAACTTCCATGGCGTCGGTGGCCTCTGCCTCCTTCTCCTTCGCATCGGAAGACGGCTCGGGGGATTTCTTCTCTGGTTCGGCCTCAGAAGGCTTTTCCTCTTCCTGAACAGCTGCTTCTTCAGCAGGCTCGGCAGGCTCAGCAGGTTCAGTAGGCTCAGCAGGTGGAGCAGGGGCAGCAGTCGTTTCGGATTCCTCTGTCGTCTTCTCCTCCACCATGGGGCTCTTGCTGGGGACTCGCTCCGGAGCCGGTTCAGGCTCAACATCCTCCTTCTTGATGGTCATCTCTTCTTTGGGCTCCGAATCGGCCATGCCGACATCTCCATCCTCATCCACCTTGGCCTCTTCCTTTTCTTTCTCGGCTTCCTTTTCTTCTTCACCTTCCTTCTCGGTCTCCTTTTCCTTTTCGGGTTCCTTAGACTTTGCCTTCTTATCTACAGACGCCTTCTCCTGCTCGCCTTCAGCAAAGTCTTCGATGGTCTCATCGTTGATATCCTGAGAATCCTCTGCAGCTGGGCCCTCCGTAGCGCCGCCATTTGTGGAAGCGTCAGCAGCAACGGCAGGGGAAGCGCGCGCGCTGTTGTCTTCATTGTCTCCCTTGCGGAAATCTGTATAGCTTCTCTTGTTGCTGCCATTCCGAGTCACTCCGTTTGCGGCAGCCATGTCTTCATCATCACTGGGCTCGAATTCGTTCTCGTGTTGGACACGCTTGTCCCAGCGATGCTCGGTCATTCGGACGTCTTTGTTCTCGTCCTCATCAAGGTCGTCCAGCTCGGCTTCCTCTTCATCAGTCATGCCACCAAACTTACGGGGGACATCTTGCATCTGGACTGATGGGGCGGGGCCGGTCTGGCGGAGATTATCAATGACGGCAGCGGTAATCTTCTCCAGGTACTCCCTGCTGTTGGAGTTTTCCATGTTGGAAGCTCGAACATTAAGCTCAAAATCGGGAGCATAATACTGGTCAGTATGTTAGCTTACAAAATCACGAGAAGAGTGGTAAATAGGGCTCGTTGGGACATACTTCGTAATACTCATTGTATGGTAGGGCCCGGTCCATCTCTTGGCCAACGAGGACACCGGTCTCAAATGCCCAGGTTCGAGCCACATTGCGCATGGTGTAGCCACCACCGCCGAGGACCAATGTGGGCAGGTTGAAGCTCTTGACGAAGTTGACGCAGTTAGCGTGTCCGTCCATGCTCAGGTTGAAGGCGCCCAAACGATCGCCGGAAAGACTGTCACCGCCACATTGCAGGACAACAGCCTCTGGCTGGAAGTACTTCATGACATTCTCAATGACAGGCTCGAAAATGGACTTGTACGATTCGTCGGTGATGCCGTCGCGGAGAGGGAAATTGACGGCGTAGTTCTTGCCCTGGCCGATTCCAATGTCGCGCAGCTCGCCGGTACCCGGGAAATATTCGCCATATTTGTGAAATGACACGGTCATGACACGGTCGGTAGTGTAGAAAGCTTCTTCGACGCCATCACCGTGGTGAACATCAATGTCGATGTAGAGCACGCGCTTCATAAATCGAAGAAGTTCGAGGATTCCGAGAACAATGTCTGCAGTCAGTCAGTTAGCATCGGTATGCTCATGGTGGCGACTGTAGTAGACAAAACGCACCATTGACGTAGCAGAAACCACTGGCTTCGCACTTCTTGGCGTGATGCAGGCCGCCAGCCCAGTTGATGGCAATGTCGCATTTTTGTCGGTTGAGACGCGCTGCGCCCTCCATACTGCCGCCGGCACTGATACCGCAAAACTCGAAAAGGCCGTCAAACACGGGGCAATCATCTCCGACATTGTATTTGCCCTGCTCTCTCATATAGCTATCCATGTTGTCAGGGGTGACTTTTTGGAGGAAGTCGATGTAATCGTCGGTATGGAACTGGGTCATTTCGCCGCGGGTGGCCGGTTTGGCGCGCTGTTTGCCATGTTAGCCAACATCTCACGACAAATCTGACAGACCAAAAACGGCGGATGAAAGGAAAAGGACAAGAGTCTTGCGTCACATACGTAAATCTCCATCTTCTGGTATAGGCCGTACTGCATAATCAGACTGTGGGCCAATCGAATGCGATGAGGCTTCATGGGGTGGCCGGTGACATAGGCATAGTTTCCAATATCAGAATCATAAAAGTAGGCGACTTTCTTCGGTGATGACCCGTTAAGGGCCACCGAGCCGAGTCCCGCCATGTTGCTGTCACCCATTTGGAAAAGCTGCAAGAATGCAAGGAGCTGTGTGTAAGAGATCGAGTGGCGTCGGTCGGTAGAATTGTGATTGATGCCGGTTTGATAGGATAAGAAAAATTAGAAACTAAACGAAGCGGCAGTGCGATTGATGTTGTGTCAAAGGCACCTCCGCATGGTTTGTGTTGGCGAGGGAAAAAAGTGAGAGAAAGCTGAGGTGAGTTGACCGTAAATGGTAGCCGGCGAAAGTTGTAAGGGAAGCGCGGCAGCCAAAAGCAAGGCCGGTACTGAGTGCAGAGACGCGGATAAACATTGCGGCGACAAGGCTGTAAGTTTTATCAATGTTTGTCATCTAGCAGCGGCTTCGGATTGGCCCAGCAGAAAGATACTAAGCTGCATCATACAGTTTGTACGGGCTCCGCATGTACTCCACACCAATCGCAAGATGCCGGGACTTCGTAGCGGCGATTCACGTGATGACATTATTCAGCAATCGACCCTGGTAGCAGGCTGCCGAACAACTGCGTCAACTTGGATATCAGCAGCTAGCTACTAAGTCAAGGCCTGGGCTCCCTACCTAGCAGCCTCCAAACATCAAGCTTTGAACAACACACAACACGCCTGCTGCTGCACCACCGCGACATCTTCAATTTCAATTTCTCTCCATCCATCTCTTTACGCATCTTAAATCCCCATCACCTTAGACCATGGAGCGCTTCAGGAACTTGTTGGGCGGAGGTGGCATGGGCTTGGGAGGAGTTACGCCTGGCACAGTAAGCTTTCCTTTATCCGTCATTACACTGCTCGAAGCTCTCGCATCCCCGGTGGGCTCTGGCAAACTGAGCAACCGAGATGAATCTGAAAGGAGAGAGAGAAAAGAAGAAGAAAATAGGTGGCTAATGAGGCATGTTACAGGACAACACCAGCCTAATCGATAACTCGGAAACCGTCTACATCTCATCCTTGGCCCTGCTGAAAATGCTCCGGCACGGCCGCGCCGGTGTGCCGATGGAAGTCATGGGCCTGATGCTGGGCGAGTTCGTCGACGATTTCACAGTCAAGGTCATGGACGTGTTTGCCATGCCACAGAGCGGTACAGGCGTTAGTGTTGAAGCTGTCGACCCTGTGTTCCAGACCAAGATGATGGATATGTTGAGGCAAACTGGAAGGTAAGGCTGACATCCGGCAAGCGGAGGTGTTGCAACAGCTGTGGCTAACAAAGGTGGACAGACCGGAATCAGTCGTTGGGTGGTACCATTCTCACCCTGGCTTTGGCTGCTGGCTGTCGTCGGTTGATATCAACACCCAGCAGTCGTTTGAGCAGCTGAACCCGCGTGCGGTGGCAGTAGTCGTCGATCCTATTCAGTCGGTCAAGGGCAAGGTTGTGATTGACGCTTTCCGACTCATCAACCCCCAGCTTCTGATGATGGGCCAAGAGCCCCGTCAGAGCACGAGCAACCTCGGCCACCTCAACAAGCCGTCCATCCAGGCGCTGATCCACGGACTTAACCGACACTACTACTCGATTGCGATCAACTACCGCAAGACGGCGCTGGAGGAGAACATGCTGATGAACCTCCACAAGCACGTGTGGACAGAAGCTCTGGAGATGGACGACTTTCGGACGGAGGGGCAGAAGAATAAGGATCGGCTGGAGAGGCTGGTCAGCCTGGCAGATGGCTACGAGAAGAGAGTCAAGGAGGAGACGGAGCTGACTAAGGAGCAGCTCAAGACCCGCTACGTTGGCAAGCTGGATCCCAAGAAGCACTTGGAGGACGTTGGCCAGGAGCTGATCGAAGACAACATCGTGTCAGTGTCAAGGCAGATGATTGACAAGGAGGCGACAATGCCCAAGAAGAATGGAGCTCTGGGGGTGGCTGCCCAATCCAACGGCGATCAGATGGAGACGGAGGAAGAGTTATAGACGAGTAGCAAAGCAAGGAGGGCAGCCATTATCATCACCCGCTCGCACTATATTCTTCGGTGCTACCGCTGCTGCACACACACACTCACATGGTAGCTGGCTGGGGCACGCCTTATGCTTGAGGAGAGGGGACTGTAGAAAATTTCGCACACCGCCGTTGCAGTCGGGGTCGGAAGAACGCGGGGCTATGAGAAGCGTAGCCGCGAAAGATGGGCGACTCTGACCACTTGGGGGTCTCTAGGCCGGTCAGATGGTGGTTTTGCGTGACCATGAGCTTATAGCCTCTGTCGTTGTTGTCGCTTCTCTGGAGGAATGCTTGGGCTCCCTTGCACCAGAACATGAAGCTGTCGTCGGGCAGCACGATTCATGACATGTCACTATTTAATGAAGTTTAATTTTTTTTTATCCGGTTGGGATTTAATTTTTCTGTGCTTGACAGGTTGTAAGTCGTAGTTGTGGTTGCGGTTGGGCTGAGCTGTTAGTAAACTTGGTGGTTGCGCATTAACGGTAACGGTACTCCATAGTGTGGTGTGTTTACCAACTCTGGCGATGATATCATTGGTAAGGACTGCAAAGGAAATTTTAGAATGATGCAGTGACCGGATTTTGCAGGATTTGGAATTGACCGCTTCGTGTGTATCGTGATGTGCGTTATTGAGTGACATTGCACCGGCATATGCGAACCCCCAACAAAAAGAAGAGACTAGCATGCCAACGACGAAACGAAACGACGCATAATATTACGTTTCCCTGTCTTGCCTTGTGTGTTGGTTCGCCACTCATCCAAGACAGAAAAGAAAAAAAGCTGCAAGTTGTGTCTCGCTTGGGCATTTGGGATGCATCTTGGCAGCAGTCACACGGGTGGTTTTGGCATCAGGCGGCGCTGGTTCGATTGGCGGCGACTCAGCCCTCAGACCCCTCGACCCCTCCCTCCCCTTGTCCCCTTGTGAGATAGAATGCATGGATGGATTCTCGTCTCCGGAGCGCCTGAGAGGGCAAGCTGGGACCCTACTGGGACAAGCTGGGACCCCCTGGAAGGCACGCAGAGTCCGGGGCCCAATCAGTGCATTTGGCGGCGACAGGCCACGGTCTCAGATGACGGCTGATTCATCGGGGGAGTCTGGCGGTGGGTATCAAGCAACCACTGTGCGGCTACTGCGGGCTTGCATATTGCGAGTTGGATGGGGAATGGTTGAGTATGTACTTGGACGAAAGAAGATGGATGCGGCTGCAAAGAAAAAAGTTGGACGTGTGTAAAAGAAATATGCAGCGGAAAGAATTGATGGACGCGATGGTGAAATGGGAGGGAGATGGTTTAGGTAAGGAGAGTAGAAGGCTGGTGTATCAGGTCGTGATTATGTACTTACTCCAGGCACACTCGTACTCGTATCAATCACCCATAATAACAAAGCGCCTTATATTCCGTACCCTTTGATGACATCAACCCGTGAATGAACATGATCAATCATCAACTCATACCTGGTCAAACAGTAAATAGTCAAAAGCCAGCCCCAGTGCGTGCTAAACGAGGCACCGGGACGAAAACAAGAACAAGGGGGCCCTCCCTGTGCTGTGGGACAAAGACTGGAGCAGGATTTCAAGCTGCTGCAGCACACACGGTCCCCCGTCCACTCAAGCCCGTCAAAAGCCCATTTTAGCTGTTGCGTGCAGCAGAGGCCGTGTTCCGCACTGTGCCGCACCGCTGGATTCCCGCCATTCACGACGGCCTCGGCGCCTAAGTCAAATCAATATCATCAGCTGCGGCAGAGGCGTGCAGCCTCCCGGCAGTAACCACACGGAACCGAATGAAGAAGGGCGCTGCCATTGGGCTGCTGGCTTGGTTAGTAGGTACTCCTTGGGTATCACCTCCACGTATGCCGTATGCACGAGATACACTAGCACTACACAGCAGGTAGCACTTGTATGGGACCATAGACCACTGCCAACCACGCTCCAGACGCTCCAGTGCTGCTGCAACAGCGGCGCGGAAGACCACTAATACGGACCGGTGGACCAACTGAGGCCCGCTAACTCTCCAGGCCGCTGCGGCTACGCATCCACGCCAGCTCCGTACAGTGTCGACAACTTACAGGGGGCGGCGCAGCGAACGCACGCTTGCATCCAGTCGAACCAGAAATCATTTCTTCAAAGACATGCATTGCATCGAACAAACTTCATTTGTTCGTTCGGCCCAGCTCAATCGGCTCAGCAGCGTGGTTGAGGCTGCCGCTGCTGCTGCCTTTCACTGCGACGCGACACGAACAATCAGCGTGGCGAACGGGCTTCAATCCTTCTCATTGACTGAATGACTCGGCCTGACATTCAATGAGAGGCGTCTCATCACCACAAGTTGCATAGCGTCTGGCCTGTCCTGTCCGGTCCTAACCCTGCTCGCTCCAGCCCCTGTCCTGTCCTGCGCTGTGGCCGCTGTCATCGCCGTCGCCATCAATCACCTGCAGGAGCCACAACAAAGAAAAAAAAAAGCATCGCATCTTCGCATCCTCCCCTGCGCCGGCATTTCGTGCGTCGGGCTACGGGGGGTCTTTGAGCGACTAGCAGAAGCAGCGCCTGTCCCGCTACAACTTACATCCACCCAGCATTTCTACTGTTTACGAGTACCTGTGCATTCTAACGTCTACAACTACCTTACGAACTATTGACGACTATTTACCCGAGGCCCTGCGATCGCCACCACCGCTTCACCAACAGAGCCCGTCGTGTTGTGGTGGCCGTGGTGGTGCCGGCGAGTTGTCGAAAACACCAAGAGCGTTGCCAGCCGAGCATCGTCACCAGTCTCAGCAAACATTGGAGCGGCAGCACGTCGCTTCTTCCCCTTGCTGAAGGCCGCAAATCCGAATCCGAAATAAACAGAGCGCCGTAAACCATGACCATGATGGACGTGGCCACCGTCAACGAGGTCATCGACTGCGTCGGCCGCCTCTTCGACCACATTCCCTATGCCGTCTGCGGAACCGCTGCCCTCATCTACTATGGCTACCGCGCATACTCGCCCGACCACGTCAGCATCACCTGCCCCGAGGAGTCCAAGGAGGCCATCCGCTGCTGGGCGCTGGCCAAGGGAATGACGCCCTTGCCCGACAACCCCGACGGCTTCAGTGTGCGCGTCGCCAGCGGCCGCTCGTGCCCCGTGTGCATCAAATTCATGAAGAACGGCTTCGAGCAACTCGAGGTGGTGCGCATCGGACCCGGCCAGGCCAGCATGGTGACGCTGCCCAGCATCGCAAACACCATTGCTCGCAGCTACGTCTTCCGCCTGCACTCGTCGTCCACCGACCGCCAGGCCCTCTATGCGCGGTACCTGGCCTGGACCCTCAAGCGCATGGCTGAGATCCCGCCCACAGACCCGGTCCAGCGCCTGACGCCGGAGCGCGCGCGCGACATCGTCAACCGCTCCTTTTGGATCCCCTTTACACTGTCCTACCCCGAGACCGTGCCGCTCTTCCAAGCTGCCGGGCTTGACATTCAGGGCGACGGCAGCCTCATGGACTGGCAGCAGCCCGACGAGCAGAGCATGCCTCCTCCACGACCGCGGGCCCGGACCGCGGCAAGCCGCTACAGCCTCAACAACGCCAGCAGCAACTACAGCCTTAATAACGCCAGCAGCAATGGCCACCTCCGTAATCACAGCTACGGTTACGGCCAAAACTATAACCAGCACTACGGCCAAGGCTACGGTCAAAACTATAACCAAGGTTATGGCCAGAATTATGGCCAAGGATATGGCCAAGGATATGGCCAAGGATATGGCCAAGGATACGGCCAAGGAGGATACGGTCAACCATACGGTCAAGATTTCAACCAGGGCTATGGCCAAGGCTACAACCAGGGCTATCCTCCAGGCTTTGGCCAAGGATACGGCCAGAACTACGGCCAGAACTTCGCCAACAACTATAACCCGGCCTTCAGCCAGAGCCAGACCAGCCATACCCGACACAGCTACCACGGTTCAGATTTCTCAGATTCCGAGAATGGCAACACCCCATCCCTTCGCAGAGTCACCAAGCGTTTACCGAGCGTCCGGCCTATGATGTCGACATTTTCGTCTCCTTCCACCTCTGACTCGGAATTCTCCCACTCGGCCGGCGCATTCTCGCCTCAGTACATTCTCGCATCGCCTCTGATATCGCCTACAGCGCATATGCCCCCACCGCCGCCTTTTTCATCGTTTCACCATTATCCACCGCTCTCTCCTGCAAACTCTATTCCTCATATACGGCCACTAGCCCCCCCGCCACTACCAAGGAGGGCATTATCGAATCGCCAGGATACAAGGTCCTGGACATGAACATCACATTCGCCATGAATTCTGCCATGAGCTTTCTTCCATATCACCATCACCATCTCTATCTCCATTTCTCATCTTTTAACCAAGAGAGAACAGCATATACTCAAACTACCTACACACACAATCGATTTGACAGCGCGCCAATTTTATTACGTCCTATTTCAAACTTCTATTTCACTGCCCAACGCTGGGTACGTCATGGGCCGGAGAGCCAAATCTACGGATTTTTGGTTCAATTTCCTTTCTGTCTCTTGGATTTCCTTATTTTTCTTTTGTGTTCCTGCCGTCCAGAATGACCGGTAATCAACTTGGCCACGATATCCTTTTCCTTATTTTCCTCTTCTCTAAGCCAACCTTTTTTGCTGTTTCAACTTTTTTCCTTATCTGTCTCTTTTTTTATTTATTTACAGGCGGAGTTCTTTTGTACCAAGAATGAAACGATTTGATGGAATACGGATATGGCTTTTGGGGGGAAGGGGGAAGAGGGTTTCTTTTACGCACGCATGACATGAACACAGAGGAGCTCTTTAATATTTTTGATGAAATCAGGAGATTGATGCTGCAAAGAAGAGACGGGATGACAATGTCATGCTTAAGAAAAAACACACAATTTTCAAGAATCAAGAATTAAGACTTTAAAGAATATCGAGCAAAGGGGGGAAAGACGCGGCAAAAATGTGAAAGCAGCCACAAAAAAAAGAGCGAGCTTTTTTCGAACACACATCCATAACCATAGATTGATAGTTCATCTGTACAATAGAAAGGGGGGGCGTCACTGGGAACTGCGAGCTGTCAGAATCCTACTGGGCACTATATCCATTGACTGGACCATTTGTTTCACCATCTTTCCTGTCCTACACTTATATGTCTTCAGGGTATTACTTAGTAAACAACGATATGTTAACACAGAAACAGAAACAGTAAACCAGGAACCAAGAAACGTATGCAAGTTGAATAGTATAGTCAAATGCCTCCGTACCATGTATCCGTACGGGTAGTCAAATTTTGATTAGAAAAAAGAAACCAACAAAATACACACTCACAACGCAAGTGCCTAAACTCCCTGCCCAGTCTTAGAATTTGCCCTACAAAAAAATTTCAAATCCTCTGGTCTTCCATTTCCTTGTTCTACAAGATGGAGCAAGTTGGATACAAAAGATATAAAAAAAATCACGCTCAGAACATTTCCGTCCCGTTGCCACGTTACTCCAATACGCCTCTTGGAACGGCGTCAAGCCGTATGCGTCCCATTTGATGCGACGGGCACATTTTCTTTCTTTTCCACTGCGCTCGCAATGCCTGACTGTAAAATGTCGCGTATAAAGGACTCCTGCTTGCGAGTCGATGGGGCCTCCTACCCTACGGACTCGCTTGCAGCAGGTGACACGTCAATGTCAAAAATCCCATCAACGGCAGCTACTCCCTGTGGTGTAGCAGGCCTCGATGATTCCGCCACGTCGAGATTCTATGCTCCCATGACGGCAACCTTCTTGCCTCGCTTCCCCAGTAGCGTTGCGTTGTCAAGGTTGAGCTCAAAAGCGCCCTTCTGGCGTTGCCTCTCCCGCACTTGTTGTCGCGCAGCAGCGGCCACGGCTGCCGAATGTTGTCCATAGCCTTTCTCGCCAGCTCGTTCCCGCTCGCGGCCACGGGTTTGAGTGTTGTCATGATCCTGGATGTTGGCTCTCTGCATTCTCTGCTCTAGGGCCTGGGTCTTGTTGTTGGCATCATTGTCGACGTCCATGTTGTCGACATCGCTATGCTCTTCTTCCTCATCCTCCTCCTCTTCTTCTTCACTAAGACCTCCAAGCGGACGTCCGGCACCTCCAGCTCGCGCACCGACTTGCGCTCTTCTCTTGGCCTCCTCCTCTTGGCGATGGACGGCATAGCTGACATCAAACACCTCGCGAAGGTTAACGGCTGCAGGAGATCGGAAGTCGTATCGCTTGCCGGACTCTTCGAACTGCGCAGCGCTGAATTGCTTAAGCGGCACCATTCCGGAAGCCTTTTCGTCTCGGGGAGTCGGTCCCACCTCCTGGATCCATGGGTGGGCAAGGAACTCTCTGATGGTGTAACGCTTGTCGGGATCTACCGTCAAAAGATGGCTGATGAGGTCCTTGGCAGACGAGGAGATGTCGTCCCACCACGGCGATAGGAAGGTGTACTGGCCCTTGGCAACCTTTTCGGTGAGAACTTCTATGCTCTCGTCGTAGAAGGGTGGGAACCCGCAGAGCAGAGTATAGAGAACGCAGCCCAGCGCCCACATGTCGACCGACTTTGAGTATCTCTCATCCTTGACGATCTCGGGAGCAGTATAGCCAACAGTACCACAGGGAGTCATGGTCTGTGCTTCCCAAACAATCTTGGAGAGACCAAAGTCGGCAATCTTGATCTCGCCAATGCCTCCAGCTCCCAGGCCGGGGATGAACTCGCCCTCGTCGACCTTGTCCTCATCTCCTGGCTGCTTGGGTTTCGGGTGCTTGGATGGAACGAAGGGGATCGGGTTGAAGAGGATATTCTCCGGCTTGATGTCACTACAAGGATGTGTCAGCACAGGTTTGCCTTTGTCTGGGCAAAAGGTGAAGTCATGACGTCAGAGCGGGACTACCCCTGTCCCACTACTTTTGTCTGGCTTGCTTAGAAATGAGACAAGGTGCTGCGAAGACTCACCGGTGGACAACGCCCTTCTCCTCGTGCAGGTACTCGAGCGCTCTAGCGACGCGGACGATGACATGGCGAGACAGCTCTTCGCTGAAGTAGGTCAGTCGTACGATTTGGTGGAACAGCTCGCCACCGGGGGCCAGCTCCAGAACGATGTAGTAGTATTGCTTGGACTCGGAAAATTCGATGAGCTTGACGATGTTTGGGTGATCGAGCTGGCGCATAATCTGAACCTCTTTGAGGATATTCGAGCGCTAGACTGGCAGTTAGCATCAGTAGTTTCGCGCCATCGTGTCCATGCATTCGAGGCCACAACTTCTGGCTCCGTGTACGCAGTATGGTAAGTACCCTCAGGACGAGGGACCAAGGATGTCAAGATAGGAAATTAAAATGTCGCACCTCTGCAGCCTTTGGGATCTTTTTGAAATCTGGATGTAAATGTTTATTTCCCTATTTCAGGGGAAACACCCCCCCGTGGTTGGTAAGAGCGGGATGGAGTAAGAGACGAGGCAGCTAAGGAAATCGGATATCATGGCAAAACAACAACAACAAGGAAAAGAAGAAGATAAACAAATCGAACAACTTACTTGCATGCGGTTCATCTCGTACTTGCGCACGACCTTGATGGCCACCTCGCCATGTTCTCCATGCAAATCGCGTGCACGATAGACGTTGCTAAAGGCACCATCGCCCATCTTTTCGAGAAGCTCCCATCGATCCAAATCGGGATACTTGGGGAATTTGCTCTTGCTTGCATTCTCCTCGGCGATGATTTGGGCCAGGTTTGCCTCGTCAACTCTTATGCTCTTGGTGCCATTGACTTGGGCAGGCTCGGCGTGATGAGCTGCGGCATAGCCAGCCTGTGCTGCGCGGTTCTGCTGATCGCCAGGTGCTTCCGAGTATGCTCCTAGGGGCTCCTGGTGTCCGGCGGGATTGCCATAGACAGGACCTGTTGGAACAGATTTCTCTGGGGGCGGCTGTGGTATAGATTGAGGAGGGGCCTCATTCTTGCGCGATTCTTCGGGAAAAGTAGTGCGTGCTTGTTTGCCTGGCACCAAGTTCAGTTAGTTGACTACATTGGGTACTTTTTCAAGAAAATAAACTGCTGCTGCACAGTATCAAATCAAAAGAAGAGACTTTGGGAAAGATGATGAGTTTGGTCATACCATGGCGAATGAAGTTCTTGAGCTGTTGAATCGTAGACATGGTTGAATAGAGGCGCCGCTGACGAGCGACGGCGCGGTGAAAGGAACAAGTTGGAGCCGGCGGACGATTGATTCTATGCTGCGCAATTGAAATGTTCCTTCTTCAGTGCTCTTGTAATTTGGCGAATAGAGAAGAAAAAATGATGAGAAATAGACAAGCTCAGCGTATTTGGCCGAAGGTCAGATTATGAGATGAATGGGGGGAAACTGTAGCAGTGTCTGATAGCGAGAAACGGCCCAACGTGGGTTCTGCGCGGATGGTGTGCGATGATGCGGGGTTTTAAAATGAGTTTGCAAGCAAGCAAAACGTGGTGGTACTTTTTTGCCTGGGGGTTTCCCCTTTCTAGGCTGACAGATGCTCTATGACGGAGAGGCGAAGCTGGGTCGAAGCAGACGGGCAAAGCAATTTAAAATGGTGAACAGGAGAGAATTTGCTCGCTGGCCAAGGTGGAAGAAATGATGAGATGAGAGAAAGATGAGAAGAAGAAGAGGAAAGAGAATTGCTCCAGCGGATGGGAAGAAGGTGGTGTAGGGACTTATTAGTGACTGACTGGATGGTTCCGGCACGGTAAATCCAAGTGGGTGGAAGTGACGTGCGGCTGCTGCGCCTGCAAGAGGCTAGCAGACAGCAGCTAAACAGGACCTGGTAGTGGGTATGTAATGCTTAGGTTGTGCTAGAATTTTTTTTTTTTAGTGCTGGTGCTGGTGCTGGTGCTTGTTTCTCGGCAGCTGTTGTTGCAGAAGACTTGGCAGCTAAACAGAGCGGGCCATCGAGGGGGGATTGTACTGACAAGAAGAGAAGAAAAGAGAGGGAGAAGAGGGCGTGATTGGAGACGAGGCTGGGGCATGGCATCTTTAAATTGAATTATCATTTTATTTTATTCTATTTAGTATTCTGACGCGAGTTGAGCTTCGCCTTGCTGCCTATAGTACCTTACTATACATGTACCGTCATGCGCATCCATGTACTAGGCAAGTACTACAAAAATTGGGTGTTGATGACGCACCCAGCCCGACAGCAACGGCTGTTTCATCACCCAATTTTACATGGACTTGCTTGACCTGCGGGACAGTGCCATGGAATGAACGTACATGTCCCAAGACCTGCAAATGCACGACGCGCAGATGGAAGAGGCCAGAAGGGCACAAGTCAAGTCGAGCCGGGTCACATTCCACGTCCCATCTGCAGGTGAAAAACAAGATCAGTACGACACGAAGCAAATGCAGTTGGTACCTGTGCCGGGCGGTAATCTTGCTTACAGGTAGACTAGACACTCACTAGTCTACCTGTAGCCTGCTACTCATCAATGATCAAATACTACTAGGTACTCCACGGGCTACCTGGCAAGCCTGGTAGGTAGATGTAAGTGCCTAGACCTGCCTGGACCTGGCCAGCCCCGTTCATTCAGCAGGATATTCTGGCCCTCAGGCATTGGGCAACGCTACGGACACGGGTCGAGACCGCAGAGGGCTTGCAGGGTGCAGCAGAACGTGCAGATTCAACCGCAGGGCGGATTCGAGACTACGGAGTACTCCGTACCTTAGTACTATAGTCTGTACGGCAGTCTGGTACGGTACGGTGCGGTACGGGACAGCAGGAGGATTCAATGTTTATGGACATCCATGGTTTGATTTGCAATGCCGGTGGCGAGGTGCAGTCAGCCGCCAAAAGGAGCACCACCGCGGCGTGTCATGCATCGAATCCAAGTGAAGTCTCGGGCGACACGGGCGGATGCTTTCTCGACACCTGATCCGACGAGTGTCCATTTTGCTCCGTTCTGTCCCGTGGGGACAAGTATTTGGTGTCTAGGTATTGTTTTTGCCAGCCTCCTCCATCTGCCGCCTGCAAGCAGAGCCAAAGCAAGGAACCCGCCGTCTGGTGTCAATTACCAGGGAAACTAACTCTTCGTCTCCTCTGCGTCTGATACATCAGCATACGGTAGACGCGCATATCCATAATGTACACATGTATATGACCCATGCCAAGGCACTGGGCAGAAAGCAAATCTGCCAGCACGGAGCACAAATACCACCGTAGCCAAGTATCGCTCCATCACGATCTCAGCCAGCTACAAGCTATCTTCTGCTAGCAGGTACTTAGGAGGGGAGGCACATGCAGCAGGTGCCAGGGCGGTTTTGGCGGGGCCGCGGTTTTGATCCGCGATTATGACGCCGCAATCGACGTCATCTCTATTTCTCTATTTCTCGTGCGGCGCCACGCGACCAATAGCGCCGGCGCCGTGCCCGAGAGACACTGAAGGCGGGCATCATGTAATTGTACATTTGCCTTGCTTCTGTATCGCCTCTGCAGGGCTGTGACATGTCTCGGCTACTCGGTTTTTTTATTTTACTTTTGGTGCCTGAGATGATTCACGTTGAAGCAACTTGCAGGACTTGGCTGGAATGGGATGGGATGGTATAAAGATCATGGGAGAGACGAGTGGGAATCGCTTCATTGCGGATCTGCTCAATTTGGATTGATGCCATCTCCGGATTCACTTGGGAATCGTGCACCCACTTGATCAAGCTTCCTTGGCTCGGGTATGGATATGCACACCTGTCGATCCTCTCGCTTACGTTACGTATGCATCATGGCAGAGCTTGTTGAACAAATGAGCGGAATAGGAAACCAAAAATAACAAAAGAAAACTATATTCCCTACAAACCTGGGGAATATGGTACCTATCTACAACTCTCCAGGATTGCCTTCATTGTCCACTCAAGCGTTAAGCTACCTACGTCACAGTGGAGCTCGAATCGCAGCCGCGTACCTGATTGATGATTGATAATTGCATGAACTCATGAAGGCATCACGGATATAGCATGGGCAACAAAGGTTCAGCTTGATACAATTAACCTCTAAATTAGATTATTGCGTCCATACGTACCAACTAGGTAGGTAGATATGTTCTATTTGTAGCTGTGGTCACCGCATTCACCGGTATGGTCACATCGGGCTGATTCCATTCACGTCGTTTTCTAGATATATGACCATGACGTTGCATGGTCCTCTAGTTTAGTCCAAACCAACATCTTTTCTAGAGCCACGGAAGAACCATTGCTTCAACACCATGGCACCCTAGGACTGCGTCTTTGTTCTAGAATTTTGCAACTTAATCGGGTCATTTTAGGCCGTTGGAGAAGGTTGTACATGACATCAGTATGCGATGCAGACTTCCTGCGCACTCCGTGAGTAGGAAACTCTCCACGTCATTGCTCCCCAGATGGACCGCGCGGCTACTATCTCCGGTAATCTTCACCTAAGAGAAGAGAGGCTGTGGTGCGCAAACAACGACGCCTCGATGCGGGTGCAAAGCCGATCGCACACCTGAAAGATAGTGTGATGTGTCTGAGCATGTACACAAGGTGAAAGGTGAGACATGCTGTTTGATGTTGGAAGTTAAGCCCATAGTTGGCCAGAATCTCTCCGGGAGGTAAGTCTATGCTATCATTTGCCACAGGGGATCTACAAGAAGCATCATTCCGAGGGGTCGAGGCGGGTAGGCGGGGACATGTTCCCGGCTCCAAGCCTCGATGTCAGTGATTGAACTTACTGTCAATGGATGGTGCGCTGCGACATTCATCTGGCACCGGAGCATCTGGGCCGGTGGCGGGCCATTTATAATCACTGAGGCTAGAATCGATATATGGCATCTGAGATACTGCAGTTGGTGATTGGCTGCGGTTTCTTACAAGTTTACCCTATTTGTAGTATCCGATGGACTCGTCAAGACATACACAAGTCGGCCGTAGTAAGCAAGCAGACGAGCAGAGAGATCCTAGACCACCACCCTTTTCGAGCACGATGCATATATCGAAAGTCGATTGTATTATGCAATCATGGCTCGAATACAGCAGGTGAGAGTAAGAGCATCAACGCATGTATGTCTCTAAGAGTAGCACACATGAGTGCTCTAATCGGCTGGACACGATGCAATACATCCATCACCTCATGTCCTAAATAATACGATAGGTAGGTAGGCAATCAGGTCATAAAAGGCGAGACGGGTAAATGAATAGGTATACATTCAGTACCTAATTAACTTATCGAGTACTGCTTTTGCAGGGGAACGCCTATAGTATGCAGCCAGAACCCGAATTATTTTATATAAATATAGTACCATTTACTCGAGAAATGTAGATATAATAGTAGTTATCAGTGAAGTGTAGATATAGTAGCAGTTATTAGGGAAATATAGATATAATAGTAATTATTAGTGAAATGTGTCCGTAGATATAGAGCTACTCCCTTTGTAGGCGTATGATTCAACTCGTAGGTG
Source organism: Trichoderma sp. IMV 00454 (assembly GCA_001931985.1). Lineage (NCBI taxonomy): Eukaryota > Fungi > Ascomycota > Sordariomycetes > Hypocreales > Hypocreaceae > Trichoderma > Trichoderma sp. IMV 00454. Next base: position 135,573 of record MSJK01000152.1, on the reverse strand, counting down.
TTCGAAATCCTCTCGGTCTCAGTTTTGCTGTCCTCCGCTTGGTAGGTTATGGAAGCAACCTATTAAATCCTTAATTAACAAAATTATGCTCTATGAACTTGTCGTTGCGCTTCGAAATAAATATCAAGAAGCCATTCAAACACTTACTTACGTCGTGCGTACGCCTGTACCCCATGCATACATGGACTTAGATACGTACCGCGTTTAAGCAGTGCAGCCATAGATACATTCGAGTTGATTCGTCGAATCGCATGATACATGATAGGTTCACTCGGAACAATTGACGGTGCGCGAATTCAGAGTGGTATACATGTAGACACCATTCGTCGCTGCCTATTCTGAAATTTAGAGATCTTGACATGCAACTTCACGATGATGCCCAACATGCCCAACACGTCAACACAAGACAGTTCGTCAACCCAACAAGATTTGAGCATCAAGACGCCGGAGAACGCGCAGTCGCAATATCATCACTTTGTTCCACAGTTCCTTTTAAAGAATTTCGTCGATGCATGTGTCTCTACTAAAAATGGCTCGGCTACCTCTGCCGGCCGTAGAGCTGGGAAGAAAAGACGCTATAAGCCGGATCCTACCGTCAGCCGCGTAGACTTGTCTTCTGAAACGCCAGAAGTCATCGAAACACCAAAAAAGAGGATACTTGGCAAGACGGACATGTATCGGGATACGAACAAACCATGTACAGAGCAGCAGCATGTAGAGAAGATGTTCGGCGTTGTCGAGTCAAGGACCAGCACCATCCTTCGAAAAATTACGAAAGCTTTCGACGAAGGCCATCACGGCATCTGGCTTACACGAGACGAAAGGAACCTTGTCAGAAAGTTTCTTTTCCTCATGAAATACCGAGGACCAACCTTCTACGGGCGTTATAACCACGAGACCGCATCGGAGTACAACGCCAATGATAGAGAGAAGATGCTTGAATACATGCAGAAGAAAGGGTTTGAAAGACCTATCGACGTATGGTTCGATAACATCAAAACCATCATCGAGCTAGATATGGATGATGAGTTGAACTGGATATCAGAACTCCCAGAACGCATGTATCCGGACGATGCGAAGTGGGCCATTATGCATTGCCAGTCCTTTTTCATGGCCATATGCACCCCTTCTAATGCTCAAGATGAATTCCTTCTTACCGACAACTGCTACCATGTTTCCGAAGGGGCCTTTCAGTCCTTTGTCAGCCTGGAGACTGGAGAGTCTAAAGAAGGCGCTTGGACGAACTTCCACGAGTTTGCTCCCATATCTCCGAAACTAATGATTGTGCTTCGGAGCTTCTTACTTCCATCGTCAGAGGAAGACTCTCTCCCCGGAGTCAAGGCTAAAAAAGAGATGCTATGGTCTCTAGCAGTAGAGAGGTTCCACGGAAGCGATGTCAATTCCACCCTAGCCGATCTTCCAATCGTGAAGCCCGACAACAATTATAGCCATAAAACGAACGGTGTTTTACAGCTCCAAGATGAAAATTTCTCTCTGCAGCGTCATCACAAATTTTTCTTCAGCTTTTTCCCTATCGAGACACACCATGTCAACAAGATCCACTGTGTGTTCTTGGATAATGCGAGCTCCTGCACCAGCGTGATATTCCGATCCAAGGAGTCTTTTCGCCAGACTCTTGAGTGGTATCTCACGGAGCCCGGTTGGGTCGGAAAGCGTGTTACTTCTCTTCCGGGTGACGGGCGACGCCTCTATTTGCAGAAACTGGCTGCAGTGTTGAAGCAACTAGGCTCCGACAAGGAACCTACTTGGGAAGAAATCGATGTTGTAAAGATGAGAAATGACATCAAACATCAATTATTACAAAAGGAATTATTCGAGTTGTTTCCTGAAGTCCTGGACTGCATTCCAGATGATAACCCAACCGAATTCATGCAGATTTACAATAGTCTAGGTGAGTCAACTTTCAAGCCCATTTCTACCTTTTACTGATGAGAATTTCAGGTGGATCGAAGCAAACGATTATAAAAGATATGAGACAGGTTTCCTTGATGACGAAATTGCGGATCAAGATTGATGTGTGGTCGAAGGGGCTGGACGAAGCCTTGCGAGAGAGAAACCGCAACCTTCTTATGGACGCATATACTCGGCTTCCCTCTCATCGTTTCTGGTTGTACATAAAACAATGGAGAGACATGATCTTGACAGGTCCAGGCGGCCCGCGCATCGAAGAGCATGCCCAATCACAGAACGTTAATTACGACGGACCCGAAGATGTAATCGCCAGAGGCAAGTAGACTTTGCTTTTGTTTAATATGAATACCATCTAATAGGTTATAATAGCGCGACACATCATTGAACCTAACAAGCTAAACGCCCTAATGAAAGTTGCCGTTGAAAATGACATTATTTTGAAGAAGAAACCAGGCTATGAGCTATCATGGAAAATCACAATGGATGAGTTTGGCGCCGAGAATTTTAGGATGATTCGGATCCTTGCCTTTAACAGTGTGTTCCCTTTGATTTGAAGCAAGCTAAGTTCCAGAAGCTGAGATATCTATAGGTCGTATCCAAGAATGCGGTAAGATTTTGATCATAGTTTTCCAGAGCCTGCTGGCATTCTGACAATTCACAGGAATCGAAGAGATCGAAACTCTCGCAACAAAGTGTCGAGAGGCGGTAGTGAATGAACTTAGCTCAGGAAAGGGAACATTCAACAACCGCCTTTTCACAAAAGGTGAGACAATTGAGCTGTTTACGAGAATGAGGGTACAGCAAAAGTTCCAGAGTACTTTAAGAAGCAGGCTGGAAACAAACGCGTTGAATGATTTGACAAAGACTTTTTTCGAACTGATATACCCTTGCCCAGCGAAAGTTTTATACCTGTAGGTACATATAGTTACCTCTGGCATTAGCGGTTCATAGCAAGCAAACTTCATTATTCCTCTTTCAACCTCAACCATACACTCCCACTCAAGTAACCCAAGTCGACCATTATCGTAAAAATCCATGTGGTAACTAAGATGTACTTGTCATCTCAGAGCTTGTAGAGTCTAACAGACACGCCTTCTCTCTCTCCATGAGCGATCAGGGCCTTATTCCTCCGCCCATAAAACACTCTCAGCGCAAGACACACAATCACAACGAGTAGCAGAAAGCCGGCATTTGTCCAGTGACCTGTAGGATAGCCCTTTTTCGCCTCATCCGCCTTGTAAATCCACACGCCCGGGATCTGCCCAAGCCCTCCACCAATGCTCACGTTAATGGCAATTGCCAGGCCCGTGGAGGCAGTGCTGACGACATTCGAAGTCAGCCAGCCTAGCATGGGTGGGATGCTAGCAAATGAGCCTGCGGTAGCGAGGATGAGGCCTCCGTAGCGAGACTTGTACGAAGTTGCCGGTAGAGCGGCAGAGATTATGAAGCCGATGGCGCCAACCATGGCAGCACCCGCGGCGTGTATTCCACGGGCATTGAAGTGGTCTGCTGAGATTGCGACGAGGACTTGACAAACTGTTTGAGCCCCAGCTCCCGTTAGTACATGAAGCTTTTATTCAATCGTCACGGAACGAAGACTTACCGTAAGCAACAGCCCAAGGAGGCACAGTCATGAGCTGCGCCTTCAGGTCGACATATCCAAGACCACTCGTGATGGACGGCGAAAAGAGACTGAGACTGGCAAACGGCGGGCTGACGGCAAAGTAAATAAGGTAGTGAGCATACAACCGCCAGTCAGTAAGCGTGGCTTTGGCATCCTGCCAAGTCATGCTAGGATGATGGCCTTTGCTGCCCTCGTAAAAGAGGCGTTGAACGGCGAGATCCTTTTCCGGCTCGGACAGCCAGGTAGCACTCTCTGGGTAGTCGGGCAAGAAGAAGAAGACGAGAAAAGCGGATAAGCAGGAGGGAATGCCCTCGATGATGAAGAGCCAGCGCCAGCCGGCGAGGCCTTGTGCTTGGTTCATGTGTCCGATGCCGTAGGCGATGGCTCCGCCAAACTGCGAATAACGTCAGTGAACGGTATGGATGAGATAACTTTCGTCAGACTTACAGCTCCAGCAAGTGTTGCAGAGGCGAGAATAAAGGCCACTCTATCAAAAATGTATATCAGCAAGGCATGCTCAAAGTACATGAGGTAGGTATGTAAAAATCCAGAACTTACCGCACACTCCGCTCGTCGTGCTTATACCAAAACGTCAAGTAATACACCAGCCCCGGAAACAAACCCGCCTCAAAGACCCCGAGCAAGAATCTCACAGCCGTCACACTGGCAAAGCTATTCGTAGCACCCATACACATAGTAATAGTGCCCCAGCAAAACATCAAAAAGGCCAGCCAGCGGCTCGGACGCAGTTTCTTGAGCAGGATGTTGCTGGGGACCTCGAAGACAGCATACGCGACGAGAAAGACCATGAGGGCGACGTTGAACTGCTTGTTGCTCATGTTGGCGGTGTGTTGCAGGTCGTCGTTGGTCGAGACATTGAGGACCTTTGCATTGCCGATGTTGGAGCGGTCGAGGAAGCAGAGGAAGTAGATACCGGCAGAGATGGGGATGATGCGAGTGTCTTGCTTCCAGAGAAGTTTCTTTTCTGCCTCTGTGATGGGGCCCTGTTGAGTTGGTGGGAGTTCCTTGAAGAGGGATTGTTAGTTGACTTGTGTTCTCATGTCGTATGGTAGGGAGATAGAGGGATGAGTTTTTCTCACATCTTTGAGGACGCCGACATCAACGTCTATCTTTTGCGAAGCTGTCGCTTCTTCTAGCTTTGCATCCATCTTGGATATGTATCTGTCACCGATCTTTCCAGAATATAGCAAGTCTTTGCTTGGCAATGATTCCAAGAATGAAGGCAGTGGTATAAGTACCTAATCAGAGCCAATTGACTGTACTCACGCGCCTCAATCTGGCTCCTTCGAGCCCAAAATTGTTTTGTAAAAAGATGATTCTTAAAACAAAAAAGAATTTGCAGCGACAATAATTGAAAATGTTCATTGTCGCACCGCCCGCCCACGGTAGGATTGCGGGGAGGACCAAGCGTTGTCTAAGACGGCGTGTTTGTCGCCAAGCGAACCCCATGGTTCAACTACCGAAACAGGGACGTGGTGATAGCCGGGCGAATGAAGATTGGCCGTTTGGAGGCTCTGGTGGAGATTTTTTGAGGATCTCCAGGTTCTCTCAGCTCTCATGAATCCCTGCTCTTGCGTCTCGTGGACGCGCTGGCAGCGTAGCGTCACATCGCGGGCTTTGGAGATGGACGCGGGCCAATGACGATAAGAGGCCGATAGATGGCTAGACTCGAGGTGATTGAAGGCACTGATTCTTGAGAGAAGAGAGCGGAGTGGGAAAGGGTTGACTGGGGGTTGTGGGCGTTTATGTACTTGTGGTGATGGTGGTGAGGATTGCGGTATACCAAGCGGAGGACAGAAAAACCGAGAGAGGGAAGATTCTAAACACCCACGCGTAAATTTTACGCCTATTTCTTTATGTATCTCCTACTATAGCTATATTTCTGCTAACATTTGCAACTATATATGTATTTCCTTAATAACTACTGCTATATTTATATTTCTTAAGTAATTGCTATTATAATTATGTAGTGAAATTCAGATGCTGGCTGGATAGTCGTTCCCCTATAAAAGTACTACTTGATGAGTTAATTCAGTGCTTATATCGCCAAATGTATATACTCATTTATTTTACGGTCTCGCTCGCTTTTTCTGACCTCCGCTTGAGAATACATACATGAGGCCATGTAGGGACAATGGAGATGGGGGCGGGTAAAACAACAATATCGGCAATCGGACGGAGCTCGCCAATGTAACGCTGACCCCGGATCAGCATCAGATAAGCTCATTTCTAATGTTATTTGTTTATTTTGTCTTGCCAAGCACATCTCGTATAATCTGACGGCTTGCTGTAAGAGGGAAGAGATAGCCTATACGCAACAACTCAACTCACGGGACCCGTATAGCTACCTACTTACAACGATTATATCGGCAGAGCTGTCTGTTATAGGGAGATAACTAAATGTACATGAATCTATGCCTGGGCTTATGTCTTGGTGACTGGAGTGAGGCTCAGTACACCTGATTCTGTCCTTGGTTGTCATTTCACATCAAAATTATAAATCGGAGGAGACTATTAACAACGAAGCTTCAGAATATGCCAATTCTCTTATCAACTACATTCTATAGTTTACCATCTATTCAATTCTAGATACGCCTTTTCCAAGATGCCATACCAACATTGTTCCATCGTTCATCAATTTGGCGGCTTTCAGAATACAGTTCCGGGTAAGAGCTTGGCATTGGGATCAGATTTCATCAAATCATCACCACCCGCGAGGTCAACGGGCCTTTCTACACAACAAAGCCAATACGGAAGCTAATAATGGCAAAATTATATAAACAAACGCTAAATTGATACGAAAATGTATGTCTAAATTGAAGGTGTGCACACTTCTATTCAGGCTCTTCCAGATGTGTCATTCTCTCATCTTCTCATTCACCAACACACATGCACTCATTCACTGCCAAGCACATGCATCCTCACATTCATCCTACAAAGTAACAGACAGAAAGAGTCCATCCCCGACATCCGCCGGCCGGCATCTACACAGCTCTCGTCGGCCACTCTGCGTCACAAATGTCTCGGGAGCTGCCTCTTCCTTTTGGCGGGATCGTCTTGGCGGCGAATTTTGTGGGCCATTTTAAAGTAGCTCGGCGCCTTGAAATGAAATCCGAGCGGGCGAAGCCGCGATGCCCGCAACGCGATCACTAGCAAAGTTGCAGAGGGGAACATTGACTGGATTCATTTCCGATGATGTGCGTGCGTGCTAGTGAAGCGTCGCTTATTGCGGGAAAAAATCTTCATCAAGGGCGGCAGTGGTTGGGCTCAATTGCCACCCGAGATGAGACATCGGGAGTCTGTCGGGAATCTGAGATGTCTCAGAGTGAAACATACGTCCGTGTCACAGCTTCCTGCATGTCATCAATGTTGCTGCTGCGGTGACTGTGACTGTGAGTATGACTGTAAATGTAATTGTAAATGTGCAATGCTTCATAACGGATGCTTTATTCTTTCAACGCTCTATCTTGTCCACAAATAACGATGGCGCTGTCTACTCCTCATCGTCTGAAGGCTCAGCCGGCCAGAAAAACCAAGTAACAACCATGATGGCCTTGAGAACGGCAGCAGTCCACAATGCGCCAGCAATGCCCAGGGAGCTGTGCGAAAAGATTCCGCCCAGAACAGCACCGACGAGCAGAAGCGTAGGCGCAGCCGCACGGCGGTTCCTCTCGGCGTTCTGGAAGGCAAAAAGATCCTGGTCGGAGAAGAGATCGCAGTAGATGCTGGTCAGGACGACACTGGTCAAGGCATTGTACTTGAGAGCTCGGCTCGTCACGGCCTGACCACAGCTCTGGAAGGCGACGAGCGCAAGAGGCGCCAGGACAGTCCAGCCGACATGGTCCTTGTCCTCAGAGGGAGTCGTAAGAGTGACGATGAGAGCGGCGGCGACGATGAAGAGCGTCTGGGCGGCAAAGGACACGCAGAGCACCCATCTCCTCTTGGGCGAAAAGTAACGGTGGAAGCGGGCGAAGAGGAACGATCCGATGCAGAAGCAGAAGAGTGAGATGCCAGACTTGTAGAGACGGGCATTCGTAGGCGGGTAGATGAGCGAGGCGAGGCCCAGTCCGACATAGACGGTGTTTCCTATGCGTTTGACGTGAGATGGTTAGCATTTTCGGGTTCTCAGTCTTTGTTTGAGTTCTAATCTTTGAGTCTTCATCATCTCATCCATCTGCAGAGCGAGGCACGCGATGAGATGCCTCATTCATCCAAGTCCAACAAGAGGCTTGACCAACCTGTTTGCATCGACACAAACGCGCCCCAGACCTGCGTCGACGCGCTGTCCAGCAGGCCCGTGACGACGTAGCAGAGCAGAAGCACCACATCGGCCCACGATCGCGACACCTCGGCCGTCATTTGCTTGCGAAAGCGGGAGACGACGGACCGCGGCTTGGAGTGGCCGTTGCGGAGGAGCGGCTGTTCCTCATCGCCAGAGGCGCCGTTGGGCGCGGCTGCAGAGCCGTTGGTGGTGCCGTAGGTGGTCATTGCAGGGAGAGGCAATGCAGTGTGAATGTCAAAGTGTTGACGAAAAGGAATGAATGAATGAATGAATGTGTTCTCTGAAGCCTTCGCCAGTTCGAGTCGAGGGGCCGCCACGCCTATCAATGATATTCGGCAGGGGCAATAATTAGATATCAATCGTCGGGCTATCGTGTTGCCGCAAACACTTTGACTCAGATTAGCACATGCACATGCACAACTCACTTACCAGCAATTGCGCAATGAGCTAAAAGGAGCTAAAACCGTAGCTTGGCCTGCCGCAAAACGGAACCCCCTGCGAGTCTCAGCTAGTCCCCAATAATTCTCCTGCTGCAGACCCCCGGAGTCTATTTTTCTGCCGCCGAATGCCCAGGAACAGCAACTTTTTCATCGCGCAAATCCGAGCTTCCCATTGGCGGATGTCAGATCTGATGCCGACTTTCGCCTCAATCGCAGCTGCAATTAGACTGCTAAGGGCGGACTTGGTTCGGAATCGGTCAAGGCTCTCGGCCCCCTGCGGCTCCTGGCGGTATCGGGGAGCAGTCGAGATACTTCCGGTTATGGTGGTAGCACGCGGCAGATTCAGGTACCAAGCTATCAAGGAGTACCGTCAAGTCGCTCCGCACAATCATCACCAGTGGGTTTGGTGAGGCGATACCGCGACCTGGAGAATCCAGTACGAGTACAAAGCTTATACCAAGGTTTTGCGACGGCGGCCCCCCATGCAACGCGAGGATAAGGAGGGCCAGCCTTGTACACCGAATGTACAGACGTGACGTGCCGCAGACGCAGCGGAGGCATGAATTGTCGTACGAGAGAAGCTTGTGGCCTGCTTTATAAATCGCTGTGCCCGCCCGACAAGCTTCACATTCACCTTGACCTGTACAACCGCATTGAAGCTGCCGCACCGACTGAAGCACAGCACCCTGTAACCTAACTTCTGCCAGCAAAAATGAAGCTCTCCGCAGCCCAATTGCTCCTCGCCGGAGCCAGCTTCACAGCTGCTCTGCCTCATCTCGACAGCCCGCGCCAGCGTCTGCTCAATGGCATGGATCTGCCCTCCAAGTACGGTGAAAACAGCAAGCCCTACACTCCCGGCCACCGCGATGCCGAGGACAACTACGTCGATGCCGTTGGCAAGAAGCTGGACCCCAAGCCGTGGCGAAACGGATTCGGAGCTTCGGTTCTGGGACCTTACAACCGCGACCGATCGCGTCAGAGCCCCGACATGATCCGCCCGCCCAGCACTGATCACGGCAACATTGCCAACATGCGATGGAGTTTTACTGATTCTCACGTGCGAATTGAGGTAAGAAAGAATGAGAGAAACCCGCTGTGAATCGCCTGAAACCCGGGCGGCACCCGATTGACCCCCTGCTGACACCGGAACTGTAGGAAGGAGGCTGGACCCGACAGACGACCATCCGTGAGCTCCCCACCAGTGTCGAGCTCGCCGGAGTCAACATGAGACTCGACAAGGGCGTCATCCGTGAGCTTCACTGGCACAAGGAGGCCGAATGGGCCTACGTGCTGGACGGCGAGGTGCGCGTCACTGCTCTCGACTACGAGGGCGGCAACTTCATCGACGACCTGAAGAAGGGTGACCTCTGGTACTTCCCCAGTGGTGTGCCTCACTCTCTGCAGGGTCTCGGTGAGAACGGAACCGAGTTCCTCATCATTTTCGATGACGGCAACTTTTCCGAGGAGTCGACCTTTATCCTGTCTGACTGGCTTGGTATGTCCTCCCATTTCTCGTTACTAGCTACGACTACTACTCCTATGATGTATATACTAACGACGGGTTTCACGTAGCTCACACCCCCAAGTCCGTCATCGCCGAAAACTTCCACCTCGCTCCTGAGCTCTTCGACCACCTCCCCGCCGGCGAGAAGTACATCTTCCAGGGCTCTGTGCCCGGCTCCATCGAGGACGAGGCGCCCAAGGGCAAGAACGTCAAGAAGTCCAACTACCAGTTCACCCACAAGATGCTGGACCAGGAGCCCAAGAAGACCTCCGGTGGTCAGGTGCGCATCACTGACTCCAAGAACTTCCCCATCTCCAAGACCGTGGCTGCTGCCCACGCCGTCATCGAGCCCGGCGCGATCCGCGAGATGCACTGGCACCCCAACGCCGACGAGTGGTCCTTCTTCATCAGCGGCCGCGCCCGTGTCACCATCTTCGCCTCCGAGGGTACCGCCCGTACCTTTGACTACGTCGCCGGTGACGTCGGCATCGTCCCCCGCAACATGGGTCACTTTGTCCAGAACATTGGCGACGAGCCCGTTGAGATGCTCGAGATCTTCCGCGCCGACGAGTTCCGCGACTTCTCCCTCTTCCAGTGGATGGGTGAGACTCCTCAGCGACTTGTCCTGGACCACCTCTTTGCCGACGACAAGGAGGCCGGTGAGAAGTTCTGGGAGCAGGTCAAGGACGCCAAGAAGGACGAGATTACGAAATAAGCTTGACGATGCAACAAAAAGAAAATGAAGGAGGAGGGATAACGTAATGAGGAATCTATTAACTTGTACATGTATATGCACTGTGGGACGACGATTCAAGGGTCATGTCATCTGGGGAGGGCGTTTCTTTTTCATCTCTAATTCACTTACCGCCTCTAGATGTGAGGCCACTGTAGTTTTTTTTGGATTATCAAATCGCGAAATTTACAAAGTTTAAGCATAAAAATAATCTTGTTCATTTTTTCCGTGTCTTCCCCCTCATCTTTCCTTTCTCATGGGCGAAAAGGCGCTCTCGAAGCTACCAACGCAGGTTCACCGTTCGTTTGAAGCTACGCTGGGGGGTTACATCACAGCCCTGTTATTTTCGTACGTAACAAAAGGACCTGGACTAGAGCTTCGCAAAGAGCTGCCTGTCTCATTTACCTAGGTACGCAAAACAAAAGCAGCTTTGACGGCGGTAGTATTTTGATGCTACACCGTATGTATTGCTAGACAATCTCGTCGATACTGTGTTCTAGACGCAAAGCAAACAGCCCGAGTTGGGATAAAGCCGCGGATGTCCGTAACGAAATAGTAATCTGCTTACAAGAAACACGTAATAGTCTAGATGGGGGTCACTCCGGAAACTTTTCCGAGGTCTGGGCGCGAAAATACCTAGAAGGGGGATATCCAATGCTTGGCAGTTGGCTCTACATGCATTTTCTCTCTTCTTCGCTCTTTGTGGTTGTGGCTGTCAATAGATTGCTATTACGTGCGTGTTGACGCACTGTCCTCTATCTTTCATCATATATGGTATAATCGGTCATATGACTTGTCCGAAAAGTACGCGCTCCCTTGGGTGTAGGCTCATAGCCAATAAGGCTTCTCCTGTTTATCAGAGCGTGAATTTTACTGTAATGTATGTCAATATAGATAGGTCTTTAATCGAAATCTATTTTGTTTTACATGAAAAGTGTGGGTAGGCCCAGTTTGTAAGCAAAACGCCCCTCGTCCTGTGATTCCACACGTGGTTCCTTTGCAGAACGCATTTCACGATAGGCTCTGAAATAGGGTTGTTAGGTACATGTAGTATTCCTAAAAAAAGGGGGTGGGCTGTATGTACTATTAGCGGCAAGGCAGCTCGGATGTAGAATTTAGCCCAGATATCAACAACGGTCGTAAACAAAACAACCTTACATACAGCCTGGGTGGCGTAGAATAGCCGAGAAAAGAACTGCATATTCAAAAATTCCCTGTAAAACTCATGAGCCTATTTTTTGCCCTTACTCCGTATAGATTGTCGCTTTGTTTCACTTCGGGGAGAGGCGGCCCTCTCACTTGCGCCAGCCTAGCCACACATGCTGCAGCTCGGCCGCTATAATAACGTCCCGGAATCTGATATCGAAGGGCACCCAAAAAACAAAAGAACCACAATCTATCATCTACTATCTAAAGGGCGGCGTGCTTGCATCTACGAAAAATCATGCTTCATAGATAGAGTTATGTGTTGTCCAATGCAAAAATTCCCGAGCCCACGGCCGCTATTTTGCTCGAGATAAGGCACGTTGGGCGAGCGGGCGTCGACCCGTTTGGGCAGTTGGCTAAGTGACTTGAACATGTATCAGATCAATGCGATTATGTTATCTGCACACCACCTACCTCTTACTGTACATAGCAGCAGCTACTACGAGTAGTATTTTCCGAGGTGCGCATGGGGGGAGGGGGCTCGTCCTTGTAGTGGCAATTTTATTAATAGGTGTCTGGTTGTAAGCCGGGCAAGGGGGGGTAGACGCGGCGTAAAGGAAGGCATCACGACCAGGTACATAGCAACTTGACGTTGTTGGATCGTCTTTTCATATATCAATGAGTGCCCAATGGGTCCGAGGCCGGCAGTTTGAGGGATAATCGCGCGATAGACCCATAATAGCACCAAGAGAGCTCGAGTCAGTCCCTTTTGATGTGACCTTGACGACCAGAACAGGGCAAGCCGGAGCAAAGCAAACGGCGTTGGTTTGATTAATGTGCAGCTCAAAGGCATCCACGGCTGTCTGCATGTCGATCACTGGACTAAAGACGGGCATAACGGCAAATTCAAACCCTACTAGATTAGTTAAAACGTCAAGAAATCTCGGTGTAAAGCTGTGGGATGCTGCAAGATGGGAGGAACTTTTGGATATGCCACGCGCTCGGAACAAAGATTTACGTGCCGAGTAGCTGCTCGATTGCCTCGGGTGTTTGATTGTAATAGGAAAAAAAGATTCCAAGTGCACTAGGAGTGTGCTGAGACGAGAGGGTGGGAGGGTAAGGTAGGAAGAGGCAAATCCGATATGAAAACACGAATGAATGTAGAAAGCTTCGATGGAACATGACAACATGTATTCTCGAGGTCGCAAGCAATGCGACATCTATGCAAAGCTGCAGCCGGAGGAAAATCGGCTTCAAACAGTTACCGACATGGCCGAAGCAGGAGGTCCTCAACGCTTTAGAAGTGCATGGTGTATGGTTGTTCATCCCACTGGATAAACCGGCGAAATTGGTGATCCTCCTCAAATGGTTGGGGGTAGGGAAGCTCTGAGGGCTGCAAAAGAACAGAGGCAAGACAGGGGTAAGATGCAGTAATAGGCCTCCGAGTCGTGAATTTTCGAGACGGCACACGCCTCCCTATCCTCTCATCTGAGCGGCATCAAGGGCCGGAAGGCGAAACTCTCACACGAGGTTGAACAGTGTTGTAGACAATCCTTGCCGGATGTAAATGAACCTGTTCGAGTACCTATACGGCAACACGAGGGATACTACCCCGTTCTCAATGCTTTGCAGGCGTAATCTGTCAACCTGTCAATCTGTACCCCGTACACGTATGTAGGTAGGCTGGGCATCTGGAGAGCACGTAGATTCGAAAGCTTGGCGATGGGCTTTTGTATGTAAGCTCATGGTTACAAATCGGTTTCCTAGCCAGTAGACTCAGCACGGAATTTTCCGGCGCATACGAGAACATGCCTATTGCAGGTGAGGCGTGTGTCTTATATTGTGCTGTAAAAGAGCCTGGCCACCGGATCTGGAGCATAATACGCGGTACTGTATCTGGACGACGACAGCCGGCGAGACAAGGGGAGGAAAAGGCCCTGCCTGGGCTCCATAATTTGCCTTCCATGTCTCTTGCTAGCCTCCGGAGTACCACCAGAGACAAGGGAGCAAGGGAGCAGCCGGTCGAGGTGAAGCTGACCCACGTCGCTCGCTGCTCGGGCTTCTCACGCGCCGTGCCGGTGGTGCATACGCACACCTGTCTTCTATTTCGTTCTGACAGTTGGTGAGCAAGTGAGGTAGCAATAGTGATAAGTGAGACACGGGCTCCAGTGGCAATTCGGGCATGATGGGGCAGACAGGTGACAGCTGCCAAGGCATGTGTAGTGTCTTGTAGTGTGTCGTGTATGTAGTGTAGGATGAAAGAAACGGTAGAACTTGAATGGCTTAGAATGATGGAATAATACCTGGTAATTGGTATGTACCTCGAATGACCGTTTTTGATGCTCTGTCGCGAGTAACTGTACATGCTCCAACGCGCTAAACAGGCGCTACTCCCTAGTATCTCTTCCTCCCAAGGCCCAGATAGTGGATGTCTTCACTGGTCTTTCCGCCTTCTAGCTCCATCGCTGCCTTTCCGCGACAATCTCTCCACTCCGTCTCCATTTCCCTAATGTACCCCGCAAAGAGGCGCCGAGCTATCAAAGTGGCCTCTGACTCTGTGGTCAGCCAGACAACAAGACGAAAACCAAAGAAAGATTCGAAACAAGATACGGACGGGAGTGTCTTTCACAGCCTGGCTGGTTGTTCTCGCCTCTCATGTCAGCGGCCCGAGGCTTGCAAAAACCGGGTACATGTACGTTACGCAGTCGAATCGCTGACCAGCATGTCGACCAGGGCTCGCCGTTTAACTGATGCAACTCTAACCAGGAATCGCTGCCCGAGTTATCCGTCGCTTGTTTCTAAAACGGGACCATCCCATGCAGCCTCAGCGTTGCATTTGCCCGCTGAAAACAGACCCAGTGTTCCCAAGGTGGACAATTTGCCCAGGAGGGGTTTCTGCAGGGTCGCCCAGCCCAATCACAGCACATGGGCGTGCTATACAGATAGGGCAAGTCGACACTAAAACAGGGCTGGAACAAGTAGCTAAATCGTCGAGGAGAAGGGCTTTGAGAGTTGGAGATGCAGACCAGCTGGAGCATCACGGCCCGGGATCAAGAACTGACCTCCGCACTAGCCGCCTAGACTAAAACCATCTGCCGGAGAGTCTGTGCCAACCACTCATGGAATCCCATCGCCATCAGATGCTGCTTCGTCGTCTTCATTTGAGGTCCGGAGAGGCGCTCTTCGAGATTCCCCTTGCCAGGAACAGGGGACGGTCGCCGGAGGCCACTCCCCCAATGCCCAGCTCCAACTTTTGTGTTGTTTTGCTCCAAAGTTCTCGCTATTGTCGCCATCGGGGTACTTTGGCCTTCGTGAGAAGACAGGTACTCGTATGTAGCTCGAAGAGACAGATCGCCATGCTGCATGCTCTGTTTCGCCATACTCGTACATGACAGGCGGTAGTTCAAGCGCTTCCCTTTTTCTGGGTACATGCTGTGTCACAGTCTTGGCTCGCATTCACTGCAACGCGATACCACCAACTTCGGAAAACCGGCACGGCTGGAAGCGAATTTGATAATCTGCCATTCCCAGGTTACGCCCCTGGAGTTCAGAAGGAGACCCTGAAGCCTTGCCCGTGATACCTGCATGGACATAGGCGCAGCACAGGTACGAAGTAACTGGATTACCTGTACGATTATTGCATCTGTGTCAACACACCCCGGCTGCCGGTATGTTTGATGCCATCTCTTTCGACGAAGCATGGCATGGGTTCTCCCGACCCCGCCCGCTTCGTGCAATGTGGAGAACTAACGACAGATCAGTGTTGGACGCCGTCTTCATCGCCAGTGGAGGCGTTTCCTCCAGGCTCGTGGACAAGAACCGCCGGATGGCTCATCCAGGTGGAAACAATGTGGAACAGAACGGAGAGCCAAAAGGTAAATTGAACGGGTACAGGGGCAGAACATGGCCGGCTCCCCGTCAACGATGCCTGCAAGAATCAATGCAATAAGGAATCTCCACTGCTGGCAGCGTCCATGCTAGCCGGCCGCTAAATTCGTTTAGCCTTGCACGCAGGGGGGTTAGAATTGGAGCTATCGTCGAGAAAACGCCACTGAGGGGGCTCGCCATTGTGGACTGGATTTGTGACTTTGCACAGCTCGCCTCGTCGTGGGGGATGTGAGGCCTGCTTGGCCTCCTTCATTGGCCCGAGGCTGGTTTCTTCAACCTAGGGCCCTGACTCCTCACGCAAGTCTGGAGAAGCTAGTTAGCGAATATTACCCCGTCAATTTGGGGGCGTTTGCTAGACTAATTGTCCTTTGTTCTGGGATGAGAATTAAGCGTCACCCCTACTCGCATGCTCCATGTACTGTACTTGCAGACATGTACTACTCATCGTATATCCAGCGTTTCGAGGCAGAGGGGAGTGTACGAGTAGGGGAGGAGTGAGGGGACTTGACCAACCTACTGACAGACATGGTTGTACAGGTATACGGAACAACGTGCCCTTGTCTCTCTCTCTCGGCGATCTATCACGCCGGCCATAAGCCCAGCTCAACCTGCGGCCGATTGTACATGTCGTATGGAGCACTAGCACGAAGCTCAGATTACTTCGTACATGGGGATAGAATGATAGACCGGATGCTTGTCGAATTGCTGCATGCACGGAGCAATTGCTCGTTTATTCTGCATGCAACGAACGTAATGGGAATCCAGGCCATGCAACATGACGTTCCCGTTTTGAAGAGGACCTTGAAATACTGCCGAGCCAGGCACTCGTGTGTCTCGTGTGTCTCGAGATCCGCGTTCGCTGCCGTCGACGCACTTGTTAGCTCCCAGTGCTACCCCTCTCGGTGAACCATCGACGACTCTGATTAAGGTTGGTGTGCCTCGTCTTCGCCTTTGTTTTGCCCAGGGAGGGTGGTTATTCGGATAAAGTTGGTGTGCTGCATGCGACAGATTCGGATTTTCCTTTTCAAATCTAAGGACCGGTACCTTTTGGAGGGTACCATTCGTTCGCGTTGATTTTCTTGAGCCCGAGTGTTGCACCGCCATTCAGCTTGAAGCAGACAGACCTGCTTGTCAACTGCCTAGGCCTAGGCATTGATAGTCATCGCCAAGGAGACGTCTGGGTTTTGGAGTTGCCATACTCGCACCTATATAGAGTCGAGTAGCTCCCCCCTTTTCTCCATTCCCCTTCAGCTTTGACCACCGGCGTCTGGCTCCATCGATAACATCAAGGTTGGCCCTAGTTGTTGTTTATATACACATTTGCTTTTGCATACACAGGTGTTTTGAGGCTTGTCGAGTTGCCGCAACTCCGAGACCTTTCCGAACCTCCAGACCTCTAGCTTGACGGACACTTTCCGAGTCTCTCCGAATATCGCAGCCATGGAGAGAGTATCCAAGGGCCTTTCAAAGGCTAAGGAAGATGCTGTCACAAGTTATCGTACGGATGCCAACTACAACAGGGTCAAGCGCTGGGCTGGCCCTATTGCTCGCCGCATCCCATCTGCCGCGGCTGAGTACCTCATCGAAAAGGTTCCCATTATCCAATGGCTGCCCAGGTACGATCCCAAATGGTTGCTGAACGACTTCATTGCCGGCCTCACTGTCGGTGTCATGTTTGTGCCCCAGGGCATCTCCTACGCCAAGATTGCCACCATTCCAGTCGTTCACGGTCTGTACTCCGCCTGGATTCCATCTTTGCTCTACCTCTTTATGGGTACTTCAAAAGGTTAGTCAAGTTCATTATTGTTCACTCTTTTGACAATTGGAGTCATTATGATTCAGTGTTGCTGACACGGATTATTCCATTTGCAGAGGTGTCTTCTGGTCCAACATCGGTTCTTGGTCTCCTCACCGCCGAGGCGGTATCTTCCCTTCCAGATGAAGACCCAGCCACTGTTGCTTCGGCCGTGGCCTTCATGGTTGGCGTCTACGCTCTCATTGTTGGTGCTCTCAAGCTCGGTTTCCTCCTCGATTTCGTCAGTGGCCCCGTCTTGACTGGCTGGATTTCGGCCGTTGCCTTGGTCATCTTGCTTGGACAAGTCGGCTCGCTCGTCGGTCTTACAGTCGGCTCTACAACTGTCGAGATCATTCGCGGTGTCCTCGGTCATCTTGACAAGATCCAGGGAATGACGGCCTGCATTGGTTTGACCGGTATTGCGATGCTTCTTGTCTTCGAGCACGTTGGCAAGACTATTGGCAAGAAGAACAAGTGGGTCAAGTTTGTCTGCACCAGTCGAGCAGCTGTTGTTCTTGTCATCTACACCTTGATCTCCTGGGGCGTTAACAAGAATCGAGCTGAGCCTGATTATATGTGGGCTGTGACCGAGATCAAGTCCAACGGTCTCCAAAAGGCCAAGTCTCATGACACTGCCCTTCTCGCCAAGGTGGCTGGTCGCGCTGTTGCCCCGTTCATCGCCATGTCCATCGAACATTTGGGTGTTGGAAAAGCCTTTGGACTGCGAAATGGATATGACATTGACCGCTCTCAAGAACTGGTGTTCCTTGGAACTGCCAACATGGTTGCTAGTATTCAAGGCTCGATGGCTTCTGGAGGCGCCATGAGCCGCACAGCTGTTTCCAGCGAGGCCGGTTCCAAGTCTCCGCTCAACTTCATCGTTACTGCCGGATTTGTTCTCTTGACTCTCTACGAGCTTGCCCCCGCACTGTACTGGATTCCTAAGGCCACCCTTGCCGCTATTATCGTAAGTCATCCTGTCTCATTTTAATGGTACCACGGATATACTAACATATTGCCTCTCTTACTAGATCATGGCTGTCGCTCATCTCGTCTCTCCCCCCAAGCTCTTTTACCGATACTGGAGAATCAGCTTCATCGACTTTGTTGGTTCCATGCTAGGATTCTGGGTGACACTCTTCACCTCCACTGAGATTGGTCTAGCCGTGTCTGTTGGTTTCAGCTTGGTATACACCCTTCTCAGACTTGCTTTCCCACGACTGGTCAAGGTTTCCCACTCGCAGACTGAGAACAACCACTGGACGCTCTCAAAGAGCCGCCCCAATGAGTCGGAGCTTGATGTTCCCCCTGAGGCATACCTCGTCAGATTTACCAGTGACCTCTTGTTCCCCAACGCCGAGCGTCTCAAGAACTCAATTGTCGAAGACATCAAGGTTCGCTACGCACCCACCACAGAAATGGTAGAGGCCGCCGAGAAGAACCGAATGTGGAACGACTCAACCAAACGCCGAGTTACAAAGATCCGCCACCGCGAACAAATCACGCCCATTGAAACCGACCACTATCCTCTGCGCTACATTGTACTTGATTTTGGAATGATTTCATTTATTGATACAACTGGTGTTCTACTCCTCATTGAATTGAAAATGACTCTACGCAAGTACTTGGGCAAGGATTTGCAGTTCCGCTTTGTCAACATGGCTCCTCAGGTGCTTGAAAGGTTCACTCGATCAGAGTGGGAGTTTGCTCGCGAAGGTGAAGAGAGAACCGGCAATGAAGACGTCATCTACTCCTCTTTCGAAGTTGCTCTTTTGCACCGCGATGGAGACGAGAAAGATGAGAAGGTTGAGTTTGTGGAGAAGACTTTGGACGTGTAAGGTGTTGAGTCTGTGATGGGGAGAGTAAGGGTTTGGGATTTGGGACTTGCGTGTTGGTATACCAGGGACAGGGGCTTCGAAACTCCTGGAGGAGTTTTGGGAACTAGGGATTTTCTTGCGATGGAATATGGGCAAACGTTACGATTATGATCTCGATATCACAATGCTGAGTTTTCTCTCAGCGACAATTTTAGCTTCACAATTTACAATTTTACCGAGACTCTTTTTTTTACTTTTCATTCTTGAGGATTTGGGGTATCAACCTCGGATCGTAGCCTTTTTTATCAATGAGATCATACATCGACAAAACTGACTAGCTTCTCGTCAAACTGCGAATCCGAGACGTCCCGATCAGCCATCACCAGACTTGATTGACTATACCGAAACAGCTCGTTACAGGAAAGGCTGCCTAGACCAGAAAGTGTAAAGCTGAGACTACAATGCATGTAAGATGGAATGGCGCCAGTTCTCCCCCCCTCACGTAGATTCGTAACCGGACGAATCTCGGTATCGGGGGGAGGAGGGAGGTCCTCCAGGCTGCCTTAGCGTTAATACGGCTTCGAGGATGTGATTCGAAGGGAGGACTTGTTAGAGTCAAGCTATTTGATTTTTGCCCCTCATGGTAGACGTAGCATAGAGTTGGGGTAAAATTCAATAGTCTCCAGCCTGAAATAGAATGGGAGAATAGTGTCTCTGGAACTTTTGGATACCTGAGAGGAGGAGGAGAAGGGGGGGGAGGGTAAGAGGAGTAAGGGGCAAAAGTGAGAAAAGAGGAGGAGGGGATGGGGAATATGCGAGGAACCTTGGTTTGGAGGCAAAAAAGAGCTGAATTACTTGGAATCTTTCTTGGGGGTGTTTTGGAGACGTTAGACAAGAAGAAAGGGGGTGTATGTAGGGTAAATGGTATGGTATGAGGAGAGGGCGTGTAAGGGGGGCGTATGTAACTCGCGTGTTAGACCGTACTTGGACAACTAGACGGGGGGAAAGACTTTGCTACTACTATGACCTGACGAGAGTTATGACGGGGGTTGTCCGTGGCTGGGTTGGTTGGAGGAGGTGTATATGGCGAGTACATGCTGGTTTGTTGCTTGCTTTGTACCGTAACTTGGGGTACAAGGCAGGGGAATCTAATCTGAATGGGGAGGAGAGTGGAGGAAGAGGAGGAGGCTGCGGGCCATGTGTGTATGGGAAGTTCCGAGCAGGACGAGGCAGTAAGCCCGAGTGGCGATGAGGGAGATTCGAGTAGCGGTAAGGATGGAGTGGGTTGAATGGCTCAGAGGGGGGTCCTCGGGCCGTTGTAGTCTATGCCGGTGGCGATTTGTCACTGACATGCCCATTGTAGTTAGGTATAATGATGTTTTCTTTTCTTTACTTGTTTGTTCTATTGTTGGAGGGCGTTTCTTGGAGTTACGTGGAATCGTATATTCCTAGTCGTGGCGAGATGGGGAATACCACATGACTGACAGATAATCTCAGGGTCTACCCTGTTATGTACGACTTTTCTTGGAGGAGCAGGAAGTCGAGATAAGGGCCTTTGCATTGCATTGCATATGCATTGCATGACTGGTTCTCCGTTACCAGTCCAACAGCTATCTGTGTACTCCGTCTACTCCACCACCTTGACCAATTTCCTGTTGACATATCTATACTAAGCCTCATCTCTGGCCGAAAAAGTTTGTATTATATTACTCAATCTCATGTGGCTGTTTAATCTCTCCCCTTTCTCCTTATGTGAGCCTTTGTCTCTTCAATTATTGACATGCTTCGTCTATTCCCCGTTACTGTCTCGCGGTAGAGACAAGTGTTCCAGTACGTTCGACTATCGGAATACCTATCTGATATCCACAGCATATTTGTATGTCTGCTAAACATACCCTTTGTATGAATCCAACATGTATTGTAGTTTGATAGCTTATACCATACTCTGAGTTTCGGATGTCAGGTAAGATAGCTAAATAGTAATTCGTAAGTACGCACGTAGAGAAACTCCGCCCATCTTTCTCATGTAGTGGCAGCTCCATCAGTTGGCTATCAGGTATTCCAACGGTTGCTATTCATCCGCGTCCTTTATCTGATTCTTTAGATATCTGCAACTATCACTACCTTTGCTTGGTATCTGCCACCATTGCTCCTTTGTGCTACTATCACTACATTCTGATAGCATCAATATTCTCTTCCAGTATCGTTGCGTTCAATTACTACCACTGCTATCATCTAACCTCCATACTCTTGTCTAGTATCCTTACTCTTATCTAGTATCCTCTAGTATTAATACTCTCATCTGATATCTTATGGTATTAATATTCTCATCTAGTATCTTATAGTACCAATACTATCTTCTAGTTTCAATATTCTGTTTTCGTATCAATGCTTTCTTCCAGTATCAATACTTTCTGCTAGTATCAATAATATTTTGAGATAGATGTGTAAACATGCCACATGAGGTCTTGTAGACCCAGCTCGGAGTGATGGCTATCAAATACCATATCCTATTAGAGCCTAACGAGAGTATAATATCTGTTCAGGTCGCTACCTCTCTCTCTATAACCACAAAGCAATGAGTCAAAAGGACACTCCTTTATCTTTTCAGCTTTTTAAAAAAACTGAAATTCCGCATGAAAGCATAACTCAAGTCCAATCCTGCCTTAGAAAATGTCTCTAATGCGTGTTTCCTTCTTCTTGCAGACCCCCCGCATGGCCAGCACTTCAGGCGCCCAAACGTGAATCACGTGGTAAAGGAGAAGATGCAAGCGGCATTGTGCAGCTATTCAGAGACACTTTTGTCTCTTCTCTGCATGGCCATAACCCCCTTACTCCTGCCAAATCTTGTTGGCCACAACCACCAAAAAGCAACACGAGAGAGAGCGAAGAAATATACTTGACTCTCCCCTTCAGCTTTTTTGCTTTTCTTTACCACATCTTAATCTACACTCTGAAGTTATGCAAGCTTCCAGTATGTGCAACTCCTGCAGCCGGCTCGCTGCGTCAAGCTTCTGCCGGCTGCCAGTTGCCAGCTGGCATATTGGCCACCAACTCCACGCAGCTGGCAATGCAAACGCGAGAAATATTTATTATGAGCTGCTCTCTGTTTCTTGAGCTTCTCTTCTGCAAACCTTTCTCACACCTCCCAACTCCCAATCTGTTCCCTCGATTCTCTATTCTGCGATTCCGCTCTCCTGGCCGCCCAACCGCAAGCTCCCCATTATGACTTTACTAAAGTCAATAATCGACCATGCGGTTCTTCCTCCGAAGTTACCCGGAGAAAGAGAAGACAACTATCAAGAAATATCCGATGAAATCCTCAAAAGACTCGTTCGTGCCTGCGAGGCGGCAATGAGTCTGGCATACCCACCGTTCGCCGATGCCTTTCAGTCTCTGAGAGAATCTCTCCAAGCAGCCATGAATCTGAATCGGGGACAGCTTGAACGAGAGACACTGATCAAGCACTTTAGTAAACTTCAGCCAAATACTGTGCTCATTTGTTACGTCGTCGAACAAAATGCTGCAGTTCTCATTCGACGTGAGAACGACCAGTAAGCACTCCAACCACGTTGCAAACATAGATTTCGAGTTACTAACGAGGCTATAGAAGGAAAAAACAACAGTTTGTCGTGATAGAATGCTTTGAAGCCTCACCCACGACTGAGCATGTGCTGGCAGCGGATAACGCCTTGGAATGGGATTTTCCAGGGCGTGCTGTCCGCCTGAGTTTCAGCGATTTCAACGACGAAAAACTCCGAAAAACCCTTTCTGTTTTTTTGGAGCGAGCAAGCATGGAGGGTATCCACGATTTGCAAGCCAAGGCACATAAAGCAAACGTCTCAGTCGCCGAAGCTCGAGATACGTCTGATCCCGCTCTTATATCTGAGATGCTAATGGTTCTCTTGGAGGCCATTGGCGAATTTGCCCATGTTACAAAGCTCAAAAAGAGAGTAAGAGATGATGTGAACTTCGATACGGGTTTGTTACCGTGGAGAAGATTGCCCTTTTGGCTCATATTGCGAGTGGCGGCTCAGAGGCATCTTCACCTGTCACTCGGCGGATCGGGAAGGGCATGTTACAAGCTGTTAATGGGCATATTCTTTTCTCAATTACTTCAAGATTCTACAAATGAGCTCGTTTCTCTCAATAAGACAGATGAGCTCAAGAAAAATTTGAGGCTTGATCCCAGCATGATCATCACTCTTCGGACGAAGTTATGCCGCCGTATGGTCAAGCTAGAGCAGGAAAAAGCCAATCTTACGATACATAGAGAATATTTCGAAAGAACCTTTAGTCGCGTTGCTCCCAAGATCAGAATCTCCATAGAGGTTTCAAACGATCGTCTCGAAAAACTATGGAGTGACTTCAAGCGAAGGACAATACGAAAGGTCGAAACTCTCCGTCAGAGAGCCTCCGAAGAATCTCTCCAGCTCTCACTTTCGAAAAGCGGCAGCTTTCTCAAAGAGCGCCTAAAAAGTCACAAATCACCAACTACATCTCCCAAAGATGGCTCCCTGGATCTTCCCAAGTCATTGGAAAAGCCTGTTCAAGAAATTCAGAACTTTACAAGCAAGATATTCCAATTGGCTCATATGGAGCGAAAATTTGGGCTAGACATTTCATCAAAGGGATCTACTATTGAAGATGCTCAAGACCGTTTTGCCAAAGCTGTGAACGGCATCCGGAAGGTGTCTCTGACTGTTGGGGAGACCCATGATGGCGATCCTATCCTTCAAAGTGTCAAAATCCTCACAATATTCGAGCTTTGGATGGGAATGGATGAGTGTTCGCTCATGATTTGGCCCCTATTAGGCGAATACAAGCCCATCTTTGTGCCTGAACTCCTCGACACCCTTCAGTTACCTACCGTGCCCGATATGAAGCGGCTACTAGTAGTCCAAAGGTATCTAGCGAATCGTCATGCAAAAGCTCAACACGATCATATTTTCAGCAACCTCGGAAGCCAAGACTTTGCCTTTCGATACGTAAAGCAGACGAAGGAGATGAAGGAGCTAATGGAGTCAATTATAGCCTCGTCGGACGCCAACCGCATTGCGAGGACCCAGGAGTGGGAGACCAAAACGGCCGAATATGAAAGGCACACTGTCGGAATGGAATTATCGATTTGTTCGTGTATTCATTATGAAAATGGCGGAACGGACTCCCATGGCTGCAAGAAACACTTCCACTTAAGGAGCAGAAAGCGCATTACAATTCAGAATCATGAGGACTTTCTTCCAAAGGACGAGGCAAGAAGCCACATGATCGTATTTGAGCTGGGAATACCTCTGCATCTATCCATATATCGCGATGAAACATGGAAAATCTTTAGAGACCTGGCACATCCCGCCCGCCTGCCATTCCAGTCCGCTTCTACGACTCTGCGTGAGTGCTCTCACCTACAGGATTTCATGGCACCACATAACAGACGCATATCGCTTGCGTCTAAAAAGAAATGTTTCATTCAGACCCATTACAAATTTATGACTGGACTAGTGCCTCTTGAAAAGATCATGTTGCCATTTGCAGCAGACTTCCAGCCGTTTGACCACGAGGCTAAGATTTGGGTTCAAGATCTCTTCAAGACTCCTCCCACGCTTCATCACCTTTGTGGAGTCCACGTTCCGGTTGGACTTTCAAGCACAGTCCTTAGGCCACAAGTGCACCCGGCTATGAACTTTGATGGACCATCTTCGTATGAGATTCAAGCCAACATCACCAAATGCCCTCCCAACATGTCAGTGGCAGAATTCTCAGCATACCAGAAACTTCTCGCCGGAAAATCATGCCGTTGGCTCAATATTCTTGTGGAACTAGGATCTTCCAATCTGAACTTCAGCAGTGAGGACACGACTTTATTACTTTCTCAATTGGCTGTTCAAGCTGGACCATGCGTTCAACAAGGCTCTGATGATCTACGAGATGTGCATTCAGTGTTCAAGGAGAGGGAATTTGGCCAGCAACTGAAAAACCAGATTCAAACTCGATTGGGTTCCATCTATACTAATTGGAGGGAAACGAACTGCATGGAGCTTCTTATCAACTTGAGTTTGCGTGCCTTCTCTTTATCGTCAGATGACGAAATGCGCAGTCAGTTCAGACAGCTTCTTTTATCTGCGAGAGAGGCTACTCTCACATGGATCACATCGTCTCAAGAAGAATCAAGAAGGATCACGAATAAGAAAGACTCTGACCGAATCGCTTCCTATGGGCTTAAAGCATCACTGCTATGTCGTCGTACTTTCAAGATGAATCTCAGTTCGCAGGCAGGTTTGTCAGCAATGGACCTTTCAACTTGGATCCGGGCTTCGATAGCACTTCAGGAAAATCCAGTAATGAGGGTCCCCGATATTTCAGATCCAATTAGAAGCAGCATGACTCACGATGCAAGGATGGCTTTTCGCATCAGCTCTATGGTTCAAGCTGCCGTCAACACTCATCCGGAGGTGATAGAGGAGGTAATTAGCATTGTTTGGAAGGACATTACTACCAATACGGTGCAATCTACACCATCTTGGTCATTTCTTCCGCCTCCACGCTCACATTGGATTCAGTATATTGTGCCCGAGGGTCAGGAGCACTTCCGAAGCAAGCAAGTGCTTCACTTACATACTCTTGAAGGCCACTTCCTTGTGAATGGAAAGCGGCGAGGGAATCTGCCCCATGATTATGGGAATGATCCATCTGTCAAGCTTCTGTTTGGGGACTGTAATCTGCGTGTCTATGCTTCGGCCATGATTGGCATGGAATATACTCTTGCGGACCCATTCGAACGGCAGCATGTCCACCTAGGAATGCGCAATGCTCGCGCAGTAATTCGAACAGAAGGAAAGAACGGGCTCTTTGAGTTTGTCCCACGTGAGATTTTTGAGTCTTCTGGCCCCTGGGATTTTGATCTGCCACTGAGTCTACTAAATGCTTGCACCCACTGGCTCAATTTGAATACGGGAATCTTGGAAGTTAGGCGACACCCGTCGACTTGGAATCGACGACCACGAGACTGGACAATTGACGTTAACAAAAGGCGGGCAACCCGTGGTGAAAAAGTGAGTCTGGTTGATCCGCATTCTTCGGAATTCAGACAAATAGCCAGAACATTTGAACACTTTGAGGTGCCGCGGAAGTTGACAGTCTTTCAGTCATGCTCACAAAGGGGTAAATTATCCGTTGAGCTTCGTCACTTGGATCTTGAGTTCCATGTCAACAGTAGTGGCTTGCTCTTCTGTAAGCAACTCAGGGCTAATATTGACATCGACCAAGATGCCGGAACTTGGTACGGACTTGCTAGCAAACTTGTGCTACGACATGCTGCGGACAAAAGCAGGAGAAGTATAATTATACCCAACGGAAAATTATCACGGAGGCTACACCTGGACTACACTGGTATTCACGTGTCCACCTCCTTTCAGGCATCCGACGGGTACTTTAGGTTTGACATCGACCAAACCCTTGGTCGCTTATCGTCACAGCCAGAGCCGCTTTTGTTGTACCGAATGGCCCTGTGCCATGCTATGACATCGTTTTGTTTGCCAGATCCCCTTACGGGAGTTACCGGCACAGAGGAAGCGGTACGAATTCTCCAATCAGGCGCAGCACAACCTTGGTCTCCTTCGTCTTTCCCAGATCTTGAGGATTTTGCGTTTTTACTTCCTCAGCGAGAATACTACCCTAAGAACTTGAAACGTCTGCAGAGAGTAGCGTGGAATAGCCATCTCACGACGACAATCCAAAGTGATCAATTTGAAGGTCTCATTCGCGAAATTGAGAGACAAGCAGGCAACTTGGCAAAATTTTCGCCGATAGCCAACGATAAAGAGAAGTATGTCATAGAAGAAACGTCGCAGCTACGCCTCCGTGCGCAACGTCGTCGCCTGCTCTATGAACGTACAACGGAAGATACTGCAGACTTAAGCCAATCATATCGAATTTACGAATCTCGTGATAGACAGGCAACTCAAAGGGCCTCTCGAGTGTACAAAGTTGCCGAAATGATACATTCACATTCTCAGCACATAAATATGAACCACAGTGTGAAAGAGATTCTTGATAAATGGTATCATATCGGTGGCTTTGATAAAGACCACACTCTACTCGATACGGCAAGCCTCAGATGCCACATTGAATCTGATATCAGGGAGATTTGGGGCTCCCTGATAAAGTTGTGCTGTAGCAAAAATGACGAGCTGTCACTAACCTTTCGATTATGTCTACTGGTGTTCAACAGTGTCTACAATCTCGACATTGTTCTATCGCTAGGAGCTTTCTGCTATATCAAAGAGCTTCAGGATTTGGAGCAGCCTACTCACAGTGAATATGAACATTTCAGAGACCGTGAACCCCCCTCAGTCGAGACCATCCAGAAGCTCATCTCCAAGTCGTTCCTGCGGCCCGGTGCTACGACTTATGACGACAATCAAAGACGAAAAGAGCAAGTAGAGTATAAGAAAACGTGCGAGGATCAGGGAATAATCTTTGCTCGGCTTGTACTGAGACAATGGCCAGAACTTCCGGTGGCTCTTAGCGCTGGTGACATACCGATAATAATGGTTTCCTCTGCGCTGAAGGCTATCCAACCAGAGTGGGATCGCCGGAAACAAAATATGCAGTTGGCAGCGTATGTTGATCAGGTGGATGCCATTCTCGGCCGATATCGTGCCAAGCCTCGTGGTGCGGAATTCCCACGCTGGCCGGCAACTTGGAAAAGTAACCTCGTCTTTTCTCTCTCTGGATTTAAATACCGAAATATAGGTCCCTCAATTTCTCAAGATCTGGTGACCAGAGCTGGTCCAGAACTCATCCACGTCAAGAGCTATTTTGCGACCCGGATGATGGATTTTGAAGAGCAAAATGATAAATCTCGAGAAACGCCGGGCGTACTTTCAGATAACTTCGCAGAACTGCATCAGATACTGGACTCTTTCTCTCAGTCGCCTAATGCTCTACGCCAGGATTACGGCAGTGATCTTTTGAGCAGCTTAGCAAGTTTTCAATCTATTAACCAAACAACGAGCGCCATTCCTACGCAGTACCTTCCAGACGCAGAAGAGGTTAATAATGCTATTGAAGCACTCCAAGGGACTGTGGTTGCGTACGGGGAGTCCATTCGAGATGCATTTTGGTCCGACGATGCTCGCCTTACATGGCTTACCTTAGGTGATATGCTGCCCTGCCGGACTCAAATCGAAATCTTGAGACTGTTGCAAACTCGAGCCAATCATCAATTTGGTAGTGGAATGAAGGAAGCACTCATACGCTACGGTTGCGTGATTGCTGAGATACAGCGGTTGCGACGCCTCAGAACTGCTATTTTGCTGAAAGATCACCGCGCCATAGCTGAGGAGCTTCATAACGTCGGTCATGAGAACTGGGATCCTGTAGAAGAAAGCCCAGATTGGCTACTGCTTGAGATTGACAGCAACATTTTGATTCGCACGGACCAAATTGATGTTGCGCGGGCTATCATCAAACCTGTGTCCGGTCGGAATAGTGTGTTGCAGATGAATATGGGAAGAGGTAAGATTATGATAAGATACTCATATGTAGAACCTACACTAACTTCTACGCTCAAGGCAAGACATCCTGTATTATGCCTATGGCTGCGGCTATATTAGCAGATGGTCGCAATGTCTCTCGTCTCATCGTGCCAAAATCTCTCATAATGCAGACGGCTAACATGATACACTCGCGACTGGGAGGCCTTGTCGGAAGAAAAGTGTACCATATTCCATTCTCTCGCCAGACGCCAACGACGGACAATATACTTCAGCTGTACAAGCAGTTGCATGTGGATATACAAGAATCGAGAGGATTGATCTTAACGAGCCATGAACATGTGTTGTCGTTTAGGCTATCGGGACTACAGCGCCTGACTGACGATACACTCAAAGCAGCGAAAATGATGATTAACTTCCAGAGGTGGCTTGATACTCACTGTCGAGATATTTTGGACGAGTGCGACTTCACGCTATCGCCCAAGACTCAGCTCAATTATCCCAGTGGATCGGAAAAGACTTTCGATGGACACCCCTTCCGATGGCAGGTCGCGCAAGGCATTTTATCCATGGTATCAGAATACATACCGCAATTGCAAGCGTCTTTTCCTGGGAGTATAGAGAGGTTGGCAGGTTTTGGGAGATATCCAGCCGTACAATTCTTGAGAAATGACGTCGAGGATGAACTTCACCGGCTTATAGTGGATGCTGTTGCCGGCGGCAGATCATCAATCCTCCATATTGAGCACAATTTGCACGAAGATACACGAATAGCCATCAAGCGAGTTTTATCTGACAAGACCTTTGACGCGGAGGCCTTTGAGAAAGCCACTAGCTGTTTCCCCAATCCTGACAGTACTGCAAAAATACTACTCGTCGTCAGAGGATTAATTACTCGGAAGATATTAGTCCTTTGTCTATCGAAGAGATGGAATGTTCAATATGGTCTTCATCCAAACCGACCCCCTCTCGCTGTCCCCTTTGCAGCAAAGGGTGTCCCTTCAGAGCTTTCGGAGTACGGTCATCCGGACGTCACCATCTTGCTCACTTGTTTAAGCTTTTATTCGGCCGGATTGTCATACGAGCAGTTTCTACAAGGCCTAAAGAATGTGCTGGCATCTGAAGATGCAGAATCAGAGTATGAGAAATGGGCTTCAGAGTCAAGTGTGCCCCCATATTTGCAACATTGTACCCTCATCAACTTAGATGATGAGTCTCAGATGAGACTGCTTTGGAGTCTCCTTCGTCGAACTCAAGCGGCGACCATTTATTACATGAACAAATTTGTCTTTCCGTCACATGCGCGACAATTTACTGTCAAGCTCCAAGCCTCAGCGTGGGATATTCCTCGAGATTCTGGAGAGAAGACTGCCTGTGCTGCAAGAATGACAGGTTTCAGCGGCACCAATGACAACAAATACTTACTGCCCATGAATATTAAGCAAGAAGACCTCCCTGGCTTAATGCAGACCATTGCCGAAGTTCTATCGTATCTATTGCAGCCTCGCAATCGGAGATATTCAGTCTTGGTTGACCGCAATCTTCGGCGTCTCAGTGAGCATGATGTTTTGAAGAAGATGCATGATCAAAACATCCGGATTCTTATCGACGCTGGTGCCTATATCATTGAGATGGGCAACAGAGAACTGGCACAATTGTGGCTCCGAGTTGATGGACAGGCACAAGCCGCCGTTTACTTTCGTTCAGACAACAGGGCTTGGGTGTCCTTTAGAGATCCTTCCAAGCAAGACATGCCGCTACTGGCAACAAGGCTCGCAAATAACTTGGAGAACTGTCTCGTGTATTTCGATGAGGCGCATACGAGAGGAGTGGATCTAAAGTTACCTGAGGATGCACATGCCGCACTGACTTTGGCACTGAAACAAACGAAAGACAATACTATGCAAGGTAAGTAACCGTTTCCACTATCATGTCCCTTATAGCAGTTATGGATCATTGAAAACTGGTTCTGGTTCTGCAAATATGGAAGAATGAATACTAACAATCGGACGATATCGCAGCGGCCATGCGTCTTCGACAACTACGAACAACGCAATCTGTGACGTTTTTCGCACCCCCAGAAGTTGACATGAGCATTAAAGATATTTGCCAAAACAGATTGCCAATTACTACCAATATCGAATCTCCTCATGTTATCTTCTGGCTTCTGGAGCAAACCTGCAGAGCAAACGAAGACTTGCAACCACTTTTCCAGGCTCAAGGCTTTGACTTCTGTCGGCGTTCAAATGCAGTGTTGCAATACCCAAAATTCTTAACCTCGGAGTTTTGCAAGTATGATTTCCTGGAGATGCAGCAGAGACAAGAACATATGACTCTGATGCAAATGTACGGTGGCGCACCCACCTCTGTATCACAGCAGCATCTGGGAAACATGCGCTCTTCTCGCCTTCAAGAGTTCATCAATAAGCTATCGAAATATGATAATACTGTTATCTGGAAGGCAGACGCATTTAGCGAGATAGAGCAAGAGCGCGAGCTTGAGACACAACTCGAAACCGAGCGCGAAGTACAAAAGCCCGTTCACTACGAAGCACTCAAATATCCTGGACTGAGCGCGGCAATCCTGGACTTCTTCAAGACTGGAAATCTGAATACCACTGGTGAAGAAGTTCACAGTGCGTTCGGATATATCGGGGCGACTGAAGTTGGTAGAAAGTATGGTATTCGCGATACCCAATCGAGACTCTTTGTCTCGAAGGAATTCAGCCGAACCATTATGCTCCCTGAGGAAGATTACTACGTGGGTGATTGCTTCTTGGTAAGTCATCTACTAATATTTATTATCTGTATCTTTCCGCTTTACACTTCTAACATTTGATGATAACTATAGCGCCCTGTGGAATGGATTCTCTGGAGCCCGTCTGCTGAGATTGCTCTTGTGATAATCCCAGAAGAAGCTGAGCATCTAATACCGAAACTTCGACGTGCTAGAGACGAAGCAAAAATCCACTTAATTGCCTACGCCGCTCCGATTGCGCGAGCAATGATTCCTTTTAATCAGCTTCGATATTATTCACTCCCACTGATTCCTCTTAACGCCACATTTCCTGCATGGCTCAAGATCGAACTCGGCATT
Organism: Trichoderma sp. IMV 00454; assembly: GCA_001931985.1. NCBI lineage: Eukaryota > Fungi > Ascomycota > Sordariomycetes > Hypocreales > Hypocreaceae > Trichoderma > Trichoderma sp. IMV 00454. Next base: position 103,800 of record MSJK01000152.1, on the reverse strand, counting down.
CTCTCAGGTCGGCTCTACACTAACTACGAAGAGTGGAAGCTTATGGATGACTACATCAGAGGACCTGGGCGTGGTATGTCTATCAGTCCTATGTTTCTTCATGAATGGCTCGCTGTTCGTTGTAGAGCTCATGATACACTACAAACGCCGATGGGGTACATCTGCCAGGGCCGAACAGCGACGGAGACTCATCCTTTCTTTGTCCAACCTGCGATCGTAGTTACTCCTACGCTTCCCGCTGTTCAGATTGAAGATGCCGTCGAGGAGGTAGAGGATGAGAAGTGGGAAGAAAAAGACAGTGATGATGAAGATGGCAGCCTCTGTGTCGATGAAACCAAAGACAGCAGTGTCGAAAAATACGATAGTGCTGAGGAAAACGGTAGTGACGAAGAATATGATAGCGACGATGAAGATGGTAGCGATGGGGAAGACGAAAGTGACGAGGAAGACGACGGTGAAGGGGAATACCGGTCCGAAGATGAATAAATGCACAGCTAGTAATGGATAAGGGAGTATGATGAGTATGGTTGGAGTGGCTTGAGAGTTGATCAGAGAGTTTAGGATGACAGGAATGTTTTTCACATTTGATCAAGCATTGGGAAAATGGTGTGTATGAGAATTTGGAAAGGGGTATCAGAACAGCTCAGGGATGGATAGGTCAAGGAAGGATTACCAGATTGTCAGCAAAGGCGAAACGTGAAAGAAATTGGTGGTGCGATAATTTCTCAGTTAGATGGACTAATGAAGATTGTTTATTCATGGAAAGAGATGTGAAGTATTTGTTTTTGCTCTAAGTGAATTCGTTTTATTTCATCAGCAGCTCATTTCTTAGCTACAAGGCCATTATAAGAAATTGTGTGATAGATCACACCGCTGACCCAGCCTTCTATTATTCAAGGCATAAGTGACTTCTAGAGAGCATTGGCAGAAAAGTTTGGCTCTAGTAAAACTTTATGGTATATTAAGGCCGTTGACTCTGCTGCTATATGTCAAAACCTTTCAGTGCCACGAGACTTTGAGGAGGTAGTGAATATACAAGGGTCAGTGCGAAGTCAGTTGCAGTGTACAATATCCCATATGGTTGTCAAGATTATTACACCACTTCAAATAGCCGAGAGCGTATGACAAGTATCATCATAGCTGCTTTACTTTATAGGATGTTGAGCATGCGACAGTTGCACTTGAACTTGCCGTGCATCATCTGCTGTTGAGCCATCGGTAGCAACCATATCTCTCACGCTAGTGGATTTAAAGAAGACGTGGACGATGGAATTTCGATCTACCCATTCTAAGAACCGACCTAGTAGAAGTAGATAGACCTAGTAGAAGTAGATAGACTCAGTAGAAGTAGATAGACCTAGTAGATGCAGATAGTTCTAGTAGATGCAGATAGTTCTAGTAGATATACACTAACAGAACCTGGAAAGCTTATACCAGAAAGTTTCGCAAAAGTATCCATTACGCCGCCTATTAAAGGAGCAGCATCCCGAGCTTAAATAATGTGCTTTCCCCTCTACACTCTTCCCTCTACACTCTTCCCTCTGGCGAGATTCCCATTGATCATATTACATCGTTTTGCACCCGCTCTAATGGCTCAACTAGTCCTGGGTGGTGATGAGCATGCGCCTCCCACAAGTTTCACTACTCGCAGACCTCCTGTTGTTTTCGATGATTCAATTATTATCGCGGCTACACACCCTAATCTCCAAGGCAACCCAGTAATTGACGGGTCCTTTCTATCCGACTTTTACGCGTTCAACTATCTTCTCAAAGGCTTGGGATCTGAACAGACCTGGCTTACAGCCGCAGTATGATCCCCCCGCCCGTCCCGATATTGGCAAGACCGGGCCATTATCAACACTCAACTCACCGTCTCACAGGTCGATTAGAAAGCAGTACGCTTCCTGCTAACTAGGTCTTTTAGGATCCGCGCGAATTACTTACAAAAAAGGAACATTACTTGCATGGAAGTCCTTTTCAAGATCGAAAAATCGTCCTGGATCGTGATCTACTTGAGCGTGGCGAACTGACTCCCGTAACCACCGTCCAATCCTCCGAGATGATCGATCGTTTTCTACAAGAAGTTCGCACTGGCTCCAAGAAAGCAAAGAGTCAAGCAGCCCCCCTCCTACTCTTAGTCTTTTGCCATGGAGCAGACCACGAATTCTTCCTAGACAATGGCAACAACAAGAAGAGTCTTACTTTGACAAGGCTTAAAGAAGCAATCGAACCAGGTTGCCGCGTTACTCTGGTTTCAACAGACTGCTACTCTGGCGGCTGGGTCGTCCGCAAGCCTAGCGACCCTTCATTTCAACCCATAGACATGACTCTAACTTCTGCAGGTTTGAGGAAGTCAGATTCATGGCAGCAAGGCCTTTCCGTTGGTCGCTATTGTGGATCAGTGTTTGCTAGTTCACTTATTGACACCTTAACATCCACTGCGAGCCCACTCCTTCAACATGTTGACGGCGCAGCGACAAACAATGACACAGCAAACAAGGAACCATCGGACCTCCAACCAAGAAATCCCAATCAACAGCAAACATTGACATATAACGCATTTTGCCAGTCAATCCTCGACACTTGCAGAGACAAAGTGCACCGTCTTTGGCGTGAACAGGGCTTTACCTTCAGCGCACAGGGAGACGAGTGGGAACACTCTTGGACTGGCAGGTCGGGGATTCCATTGACACACTTCGAGCAGCGATGGAATGCTTTAGCTGTTTATCCATACACCGGCTCGCTCAAGCGTAAGCTCGATATGGATCCCGACCCTTCGAATCCATCCTTTCAATACAAAGGAAGTACACGAACGGGCGGAAAGGAGCTCATTGATGAACTAGGAGAGGCCATACACCAAAATCGAGTTGTCGATATGGCCCGTCTATTTCTCCAAACATGCCCCGGCGACGAGAACCGCGGATGGTACCACTTAACAAATGGTGTGCTCGAAAATGCTGCCAGGGGATTGCCTGATGATGAAGAACTGGTACCATGGATTACGGCAGATATGATACGATTTCGGTGGGAGATGTCATTGCTATGCGATCACATAGTTTCTTTCTTTGGGCTTCGGGCTCCAAATGGACTAATCTGTCTTCTTTGGGATGACCGTGCATGGTATTATCATAATGAATCCACCCCTAGGTCTCAACTCGCCATGTACGACGACATACGGTCATACTTGCTTCGACGACGTTTCCCGCATTCTGGTGGTAACTCTCATGGGCCTCCATTCGTTCGGGTGGTGGGTTACTTGGCGGCAGCATTAGTTGAGACGACTCAGACGTTTGATGAGTGCATGGCAAAAGCAGATGAAATACTTGCATTTGTAAAAGCCTTGAAAGGGAATTTTCATGAACACGTCGTACAAAACGGGAATGTTGTCGAAAGTGGGCAGAAATGGTTTAAAACGATTGGGAAATAGAGTGGCCAGTCACCACTGCGTCGCAAGAGCCAGGACTATGAAGAATCTGTTGGATCTCGAATAGGGGGGACAGAACAGTATTGGTGATACATGCATTAATCCATACGAGACCTGAATAGTACTATCGAGTTAGTGTTGTAATGGACGTTTTCCTGTATCACTGAAAGCTCACACTGTTCGGTGACTTAGGCTGTGAACCCAACCACGCTGCAGTCATTCATACACAGCAGCCTACTAACACTACATGCTAGGTAGTCAATCAGCCATGTTGCAGTAGATCCGAGATGAAGACATATAGAGATCTGGTAGAGATAGAATGAAGTGCAGATCTGGTAGTGATGCTTCCACTGTACCTAAGGCTAACAGATCTGCTAGAGATTAGCCCTGAAGATCTAGCCCCAGATAAGCGAGCTAGGCGAATTTAACGGCCCACTCAGCCCTCATTTTCAAAATTCAGTTTAGAAAAAAATAGGCCGCCATCTTTTCGCCCCATCCCACTTTGCCATTCCCACACCCTCCACCCAACGCCATTGCAGTAAGTACTGCCCCGATATTACAGCCCTTCCCCAGAATTATTATGGCGGATCATTTCTCCTATCCACTTGCTTGATTTACTGACATTTATTCCGTCTAGAACATGGCTCACTCTGGCTCTGCGATGACCGGCTACGATGGCGGCGGTTTTGTCAATGTACGTTGTTTTCCTCTCACCCCATTGCTATGTTGTGGAAATCCTTACTAATTTTACTTCAGGCCGAGGAGACAGTAGAGCATGTGTATTTGAACATCAATGATGTTCCAATCAGCACTCCTGATCCCAAGGACGCCGACACATTCCGCTGCATCTCACCCGATTCGCTTGATGTTACATTTGCAATGCACGGCAACGCGACTCATTCAGCCTCGATTCTGGTCAAACTGTTTACTCCCAATCTTGGCTTTGGTGATGCCTATGCCGGCCAGATTCGCATCTCTTCAAAAGACATCATCGAGATGACGGCAAAAAAGCATGACGAGGACGCCTTGAACGCATTGAGACGCTTCTGCCCAACAGCTTAGAAGGCTTCCGGCAAAATGATATCTATGACCATCTTGGCCACATTCGCCAACGTATCTATCCCGATGGGCGTCAAAAAAAGACTTTACGAGAAAAGCGAAGGCAGGCACCTGTGGTCTCAAATTGAGGAAGCCTGGGCACAAACAATTCATGTTCAAAACGATGGCCCTATCAAACTCGAAGTTCTTTTTCGCAGTGGCCACGGCAACATCATGTTCGCTAATACGCTTACTACGGTGATTCTCGGTCTTGCCGAGCCGGACTCACACCCAACTCCCCTGTCCGGTCGGAACGATGCCAACATAGAGTGTTACAATTGCAGAGGACGTGGACACTTTTCCAAAAACTGCCGCAATGAAAAATTCTCCCTTCCCACCAAATATATAACATGCCGTACTTGCGGCCAGGAGGGGCATACAAAGGCAGACTGTCCGAGTCGCCAGTGCAAAAGGTGCTTGCCACTCAGCAAATGAATGTACAGTGCCCTACTGTACTCGGTGCAGACAGCCGGGCCATTCGCGTGAAGGCTGTTGGTAGACAGTACATCTGGAGCTATTACTAGGTACCTAGTCAGAAAATTTTGAGGGTATAGAAAGTAGTGATAGTAGCAGAAAGTAGTGATAGTAGCAGAAAGTTGGCTTCTATTTATATTCTTTTTACATCCTATTCTAATACTTGAATTCCACGCAGTCGCTAGGGGGTTGGATAACGAATTTGGGTTGTTGGATAACCTTTCCCATATAGAACAGTTATCTCCTCTCTCCTTGGTAGACTTTGTGGCCAGTGACGGCAAGATCTCGGGAAGCAGGAGTAAATCCTCGCCCATCTATTTAACAGGGACCTGGTATCTCCAATGCAATTGACGACTAAGCGATGATGCTAAATACATACATAGCTCATCTGTACTCATACAACACATAATAGACCTTGGTGTTAGTCAATCAATCATGTGGTATCTCTGTCAAATGCAAAGTGTACACTTCGACGGCAAATGGTCAATGCAGAGTGCGCAAAATAGAAACGATGATTGAATGAGATACTGGCCAGCAAACGTCTACATGCTATCATCAACATCTTTAGCGCAGTCGAAGGAAGAGACAGAAAACTGATCAATTATGCGCGAGCGAGCAACACCAGTTCTGTCAAGAGAACGACGCACGCCGCAATCAATCATAAACGGTCACCAACACCACTTGATCAAGCAGTCATGCCTCGAAAAGACATGAGGAGAAGGGTAAATCCGAAATGACTATTCATCTCTTCCAAAACTTTGATAGTACACAGCAAGGGGGAGAAAGTCTTATTTTTGCGCGACCTCGTTTTGCGCAACCTCGTGGTGGTGCAGGCCCTTGAACTGAGAGTCGGAATCCCGCTGCTCAACATACGCCGCCCAAGTATCGCGATTCCCAATAGGGGACTTGCTCTCATGAGACCTCTTCCCTGATAATTTACCAAAAGCTCCAGAGAACAAGCGAGACATGGAATCTAGGACGGGGCCTTGGAGAACGTGGTTGAGGAAGGCGGGCAGAAGCATAAGACACGCGCAAATGAGACCCACGTTGACTTCGACAGTCCTGTGGTAGATGGTTAGCCTTGACCAGTTTCTAGTAAAGGCAGAGCTGTATAGAGATAACTTACGCCCATACGGACATCTTGGAGAGATTCCAGGAAGCATCGGGACTGCTGTGGAGAATCGGCGTCATTCCGAGGCGAATAAGACTGGCGGCGCAGGCACTACAAATCCTTTCGTTAGCCACTCAAATCCAATATTCTCAGAACAAGAGCTTTCACATACAGTAGACCAATGCTAAAGACGGCAATGACCTTCACCTTCCGCTTAAGATCCATGTTCAGGCCCACAAGGACGGGGACAGGCAAAACGAGCGTGTACAGATCCAACACCGAGCTCGAGATGCCAGAAACATAAGGCAGAATCACAGGGTTCAAACAGTGGCCTGGGACAATTGGGTTCCATGCTTTTTCCACCGGGATGCAGCTAAAGACGTTTCCGAAGAACAGACTGACACTGAAGCCGACTACCAGTACGATGCCGAATATCACGAGGTAGCGCATCTTGTTTGTTTCCGAGAAGATTCGGTAGTAGAAGAAGAGGAAGGTGAGTTTGACGCAGCCTCCGAGGAGCAAGTAGATGAACGACCCGATGGAAAACCACTGGAAGGACGAGTGATGTTAATTAAAAAAGTCGCCGGGAACGGTGATGAAGTTTTGAGATTTACCTTTAGCATTTCTGTGACATCTTGAATGGGGACATTCCACATGTGGCGACCGATTCCCTTTGTATAACCTGTTTCTCTGGTTATTTTACTCAAATCCCATACACTGTAGGAAGAGCGTCTCCTTACATTTCAACATGAATCCCGAAAAGGCGATAATCATAAACTGCCCAAGTTAGTAAGTACTAATCGAGAACTCGTGATTTTCTGTAATTCTCACATATGACACAATACAAAAGTCTGTTACTAGTTAGTCTTCCGATGAGGTACAATACAGCAGCCAAACTTACAGTCGTCCACCCCAAGTTTGGCCTTTGTGATCCTTAAGCGCGTGTAAAGTCGCATACCCACGGCCAGCGTGGTCAGCGTCAGTAACACCGTATGCAGCGCAATATTCTCCGTCATATGATCATACGGATCAATGAAATTCGGCTCGACCCCCGGAGGAGGAGGAATCGATCCAAGCCATTGCGAAGCCATGATGAATCCTCAACTCCCGGTAAGTTCACGTTTGGTCGTTGGACGTAGTCAAATGAGTGGAAGCAGAAATCTGCAGAGGCCGGGCAGCAGCAGATCGTCAGTCACTATGTGTCAAAACGCATGGTCCAGGGAACCCAGAAAAAGCCATGCGAAATAATCTCTATTATAACGCACGCCATCCGATGGGAAATGTGCCGAGCATCGCCGGGCTGAAAAACACATGCTAGACTAAATGGAGGACGGGAAGATAAATCCTGCGACATGTAATAGTGAGCGCCTGCCTGATCGAATCATCACCTCGATATCTTATGCACACACTTGACACTGCATACAGAAGCAAAGTACACAGACGCACATCCCTCCGTCCACACCCGCCACTTGTGTTGCAGAAGAAACAGATGAGGAGTGGCACACTGGCGAATCCTTTTGGTTGGGTGCAACCCCCACGAGGCTGCCAATTGGAGAACAAGGATCTCGCCGTAAATTGGGTCTTCCCCCAACTTCTGTTGGTTGGACTGGTAAGACACGGGATGAGCATGGCCGAAGTTGCATTTGCGCAAGACAAGGAATGTTTGCGTCGGAGGTGGCTTTGCCAAGGCCAACGCATGGCTGTGAATCTGATCTTGTAGAAGCCGAGCAGGATCATTCAAAAAGCCCGTCTTCATTCAGTTCTAAATAAATCATCATTCCTTTCATAAACGGCCTCTTCCACATAGGCCCGAATCTTCATCTTGTGTGTCATGGTGGCCGCCTGGGGATGGCCCGTCACGGCCTCGGAGTGGCTGAGCACCACTGCCCTCACGCTCACAACTGTAGGAGAGCGAATAAACAGAATTCGGATCTTAGGCTGACGATATTCCAGTATAACGTGCTTCGAATTGTTTATAACCTGTATTTTCATCCTTTGTCTAAAATCCCAGGCCCAGTTGCATGGAGGGCGTCTCGATTGCCATTCATCTGGTCTCTCCTCAGGGGAACAATTGTCCATGATTTCGAGCGCCTGCATCGCCAATATGGCCCCATCATTCGTATTGCGCCAGACGAGGTCACTTTTGCCCATGAAGACGCCTACAAGGACATATTCCAGCTTCGTAAAGATCACCCTCAGTTTCTAAAGGACCTCGTCTGGTGGAAAACGCAGCCTGGTATGGCAGACTCTCTACTTAGCGCCATCGACCCAAAGCATCATGCCCGCATCCGCAGTCTTCTTGCTCCTGGATTCACGCCCCGGGCCTTGAAAGAGCAAGAGCATATTTTGCACTTTTATGTCAATCTCTTAGTGGAAAGGATACGTGAGCGCGTGAATGAGACACCAGAAAGTGGTGCAGTCATTGACATGGTGCCCTGGTTCAACTTCACTGCCTTTGACATATTTGGCGATCTTGGATTTGGAGAGTCCTTCAACTGTCTTCAGGATTCCAAGTACCACCCTTGGATCGCCTTGCTGTTCAATAGTGTCAAGGCGGCATCCTATGTCGCAGCCGCACGATTTTATCCAATCGTTGAGCGTCTTCTTATGATGTGTATTCCTCCGTCTCTGAGGAAGATGCAACGGGACCACTACCAGCAGATCGTGGACAAGGTTGACAGGCGTCTCAACTTCGAGCTGGAGCGACCTGACATCATGTCTCATGTGATACGAGGCACAGAGCGCCGCGAGCTGCCGGAGGGTACCGTCCACACTACGTTCATGGTGCTGACAACCGCGGGAAGTGAGACAACGGCGACGGCCCTGAGCGGCACCCTCAACTACCTGGTCAATAACCCAGATAAGCTGGAGAATCTAGTGAGAGAAATCCGCGGCACCTTTCAGCAGGAGAGTGACATCGACCTCGACGCACTGCGCAAGCTACCATACCTCAACGCGGTCCTAAACGAGGGCCTCAGGCTCTGCCCGCCCATCCCGTGGGTTCTCCCGCGGCGGGTTCCAGAGGGAGGCGATACAGTATGCGGAACATGGCTTCCGGGAGGGGTATGTGCAAAAGCCCGCCTATCTTTTTCTTTCTTTTCGAATCCCTCACTCACCTTTGCGTACCGTTGTATCGTATCCTTGGCTAACTGACTGTAACATTGGGGGTGGCCCAGACTCCCGTCTCGATACAAGCATACACGATGAACCGTGACCCGGCCTACTTCCACTCGGCCACATCATTCGTTCCGGAGCGCTGGCTCTCTGACAGCCGCACAGACCAGGAGTCGCCCTTCTTCCATGATCGCCTCCAGGTTGTCCAGCCGTTTAGCGACGGGCCAAGGGCCTGCCTGGGGCAGCACCTGGCGTGGGCGGAGCTGCGGCTGATCCTTTCCAAGCTGATCTGGGTCTTCGACTTTGAGGTGGTGGAGGATCGCAAGATGCGGTGGGAGGATCTGAGGACATTCCTGCTTGTGGAAAAGAAGCCGATTGAGGTGCGGGCAAGGCTCAGGGACAGCACGGCCTCAGTCGCGTAGATTGCTGCATTTGTCCCTCGCGAAGTTGACAAGGGGACACAGTCACAGTGTTTGGACAAAGAGAACAAATGAACATGCCTTGTGCCACCCACGTGAATCGTGATGACATGCGTTGAGTGGTTGCACGCCGAAACTCTGCATGTATTCAGTAAATGGTTGGACGAGACTGCGTAAACGTGAACATACCCCGTCAAAAGCCCATGCTTGGAACACTCCCCACGTAACAGCGGCTATGGAGTAACAATCCCCGTGGCAATACATGCATAAAGTCAACTTTCTACAACATATCCATAGGCGATTTCCTTTCTCGGCGTCCGTAAGCATGCCACCCTGGCGTCGCATCGTGTGGACCTCTGCATTTTGCCTGGCCATTGCGGGTTCGTTCCATCGCCTGTTCCCTTACGAGCCGTGTTCAATGTTCCCACCGAGAAACGGGCATCTAAGCGCTAGAATACTGTGGCGAGCCGTTTCGCCTCTCAGCACAGCGTTGCACTGCAATCTGCCCTTTGGGGGCCTTTTGCCTTCAAGACTCCTCCTGGACATGCCGTTGCTTCCTGGACTATGGCTATGCACCCTCGCTTGCAGAACTTGCATAGGCTATGTTCAATGTCGCGGGATATCATGCGGCATGTCGACAGATATAATCCCTGGAGCGCGTAATATCACTGTCCGTGCGTAAGACGTTGTTGTAACCTCGGAAGTTGCTTTCGGCCCCCAAAATCCAACACCACCCCGGTCCTTCGATCCCAAACAGGCAACACTTGGTCAAAACACATCGCTGTCTTGACGTGATCTCTTATCTCGGCATCTGAAGACGATAGAAAGTCTTGAATGTCTTCCCCGTCGGCAGTTTTTCCGTCCACTCATCTGCCTTGATGAATATGTAGCTCATCTTATCCAAACTGCACATCCCCGGCCCCAACTTGAGATGAGCAAGACCAACGGTTAAATCTGCTCGTTTAAGATAGTCATACCCTTCGGTATAGTGGAATTGCATCATTGTTCATCAGGGTTCCATCTATGATACCCCATCTCTGTCCCGAAAATCACTTCATTCTCCAGAATACTACAGAGCCCCCCTTGCACTAACGAATCAAGGCACGCACGCCCTTCGTGCTAAGCTTTGGAAGGGGAATCAAGAAGTCATGCGCTTGCTTCACATCACTCTCGTCCGTCTCGTATAGCTCTAATTTTGGCCCATTAGAGCGATAGAGAACTGCCAAAATAAGACTCATCTCCGCCATAGCCAGACTTGAGCGACAATAACACGGATTAGTTTCCTTATACCACGACATATCGGACACCGGGAAGTGGGAGATACTTACTTCATTCCCAGACAATTTCTTGACCCACGACAAAATGGCACGTACGACCGATGCATGGCAGGTTTCACATCATGAACCCACCGTTCGGGTATAAACTCTCCCGGATTTGGATATACCTCAGGGTCTGAGTGCATGAAGTATGCAGACATGCCCACGGGGATCTGCAGTACACCATTAGATACAGAAATAGGCGGATAAGATGTTCGGGTTGTCATACCCCTGGAGGTATCACAAAGTCCTTGTACTGAATAGCCTGGTCGGGAAACACTCTTGGCAAGCGATGCATGACGCCATAGCTGAGTCTATATACGCACATGTGGTTAGAATCGTCTCCTCGTTGGCTTGTTCATGTTCATACCTCAGGGATTCCTTGATGATTCCTTGCAATAGCGGCAGCTGCTCCAGTTCTGCCCAGGTTGGAACTTGCTCGGGCCAGTTGGCCATCGGTCCCTTCAGCTCAGCTTCAAGCTTGCTTCTCAACTCAGGCCTAGAGAGAATGTAGAAGGAGGCAAAGCCAATAGTGCGAGCGGTACTCGCTGTACCGCCTCCAAGAAGGACCTGGGCTTCCTTGGCCAGTCGTTCTTCGGTTCTCTCTTCCTCTGGCATATCGCTATTCGCAATGTGCCGGAAAATAGAGATTCCACTATCCTCGCCTTTGGATTGCTCACTGTTTGCAAGCCGTATTTGCTGCAATGCTCGCTAAAGACTCGTGTCAGAATGTAAGTGTTTCTGTCAATGAGATGTCTGCGGACTAACTTGTCGGAATATGTTAAACATTTGCCCTTTTGGGTAGACCCAAAGCAATAGACTCTCCGGAAGGAGACTTAAAACTCTATCATCATATTAGTTTTGAGTCATACCACGCCAGAAATCGCACTTACTGAATGATTTGAGGGAATCCCGTAAACAGCGGGATAGATCTCACAATGGCGTGAATAATATCATACCTAACATTTGGTAGACACAATTAGCACGAATCTCACCCAAAAGTGGTAGAAGCATACCAATCAGAAGCAAAGTCGGGAGTATCCAGAAACCGATCGCCGTGAGAGCCTCTATCGCCAGTACCAAGGCATATTCTTCCAATAATATCACCTGAAAAGGCTGAAAAAGCATGGTCCAGTCGAATCACTGCATTTTTACCTTCCAGCTCTCTGAAACGAGACTCGAGGTGCAGAGCAACTTCTGCAAGCATTGGCTGTAACTGTGTAATTCCTTTCCGCGAAAAGAAGCCTTCCATTGGCTTTCTCCTCTTTCTGTGCAGATCGTGATCTGCTGTGAGCAGATGAGAGCCTACAACGGAAGAATTAGCAGAAATTCTCAAAAGTTGGCGTATCAATCTCACCGTCAAAGTCGATGCCTTTGCAAAACACATCATAGCTATTAGTTCGCCGTTTGCTCTCTGTGACATATATCTCATTGTAAAACTCTGGATCGTGAATTGATAGCTCATCTGGATTCACTCGAACAATGGGGCCTTTGACCCGAGAAAGAAGCAAAGGGAAATTAGCACCAGTATAAATGAGATGGGACCTATTGCACTTACCATATTTTTTATGCATTTTCTCGACTTCAAATAGGTATTTGCCATCCAGCCAGTAGTCATAGTAGAATTCATACCAGAAGGAGGCCGCAGCAAATTTAGGACCTGGGAATTTGGCCAGAGGCGAAAACCACAGACGATATATCACGAGATATACATTGTAGATGGCAGAGAATAAAACTGTAGCCACAAGGGCAGTCGTCGCAATGGGCTGTGATAACAGCGCCTCCATGATGGACGAATTGTTTGAGAAGCAATGCTCTTGGGAGAAGTGTATGTGTGTGTGTGTGTGTGTGTGTGAGAGAGAGAGAGAGACTGTGCTAATGGGCTTGAAGAGATGCCAGTATTCTCAATGGAAAAATAACGCGTGCATATTGTTACATTCCAGCAGCACATAGTATAAGAGGCAAATGTATAATTCTCTTGATATTGTGGCGCCGTCCTGGCTACGTGTCACATCGGGCCCTTAATTAGCCCGTTCAAAGTAATCTTACCCGTATGCTGATACTCAGATGAATCTTCACGTACCGGCATAAGAGCTCCTTCAGCCTTCCCCGAAGGATTGATCCTCCGTCCAATCTTTTGTGGGTAATGCGAGTACCTAGGTCCTGCAGAATCGGGGTCAGAAGCAACGGCTTGTTGGTTAGTACGGGATAGATGGGGGTGGGGTGTTGCATTGTATGCAATAATAGCCTGCATCCTGTGATGCATGTGGATAAGTATCAGTGCGCATCCCGTGAAGTCGGTGGCTAATCTGGTACAGCTAAACGCAGGCTGTGCCGGGCCAGGATGATGGCAGTAGATGTAAGTGCCGGACTACCGTGACTTTCTGTAATTGGTAGTTTTGCGCCGTCGTCTATTTGTGGGCGAGATATCGAGGAATCTCGGCGTACTTGCAGTGTAACATTAAGGAAGTCAGCGTTCAACAAGACAAGGCCATTAATGCGTAATGGACTTATCCCGTGGTCCAACGGCATCCCGTGGTCCGGCGGCTAGTACGAGTAGTTTCCAACGAGTCCCAGGGCTACTTACTTGCCGAGGATAAAATGTCGCTGATTTTCATCCGGCGCTCGAGCTTGGCACATAGAGTACCATCAGATCACATCACTTTGAACTGCCGGTGCACAGCTCTGCAGACCAGATTGTACGAAACGGAACCATGGAGTATCGTTACTCAGAGATCATCGATCCAAGTGTCTATGAGACACATGGGTTAGCCAACGGCATCGCTCTTCGTGGGCACAAGGAGCCTATGAAGGAGATCCGTGGAGCACGTCGAGCCCAAATCGATTGGTCTACTCACGTAAAACCTCTCGCCGACTACAAAGGCGGGCTGGGCCAGCGGTTCAGCTTCATGCAGGTAACTGTTCCAGAATGTCTGCCAGAGAGGCTTGAGATTATCTCGTATGCAAACGAATATGCCTTCATCTATGATGGTGAGTCCCCATCCATACACGGTTCCGTAGACCCTTGATGATCTAACTTCTTGTTCAGACGAGATGGAAACTCTGGATCTCGAGAATGTCTCAGCCACGTCGCCGGGGATGCTTGAGACGTTCAGGAAAGGCATTTTAGACAGCAAGACGGACAGCGAATCGCGTCCCGAAAAGCGAATACAGGCACAAATATTGAAAGAGATGATTGCGATTGACCCTCAACGGGCTATCACATCTATGAAAGCCTGGGCCAGGTTTGTCCAGTTGGCATCTCAGACAAGAGAATCGCCATTCCGGACATTGGCAGAGTACGTCCCGGCAAGGGTGATTGATGCTGGCGAGCTGTAAGTTTTATCAGTCCTAAAGGCATCTTTGACTACACAAGTGCTAACATACTGTTGAGGATCTGGTTCGGCACATTGACGTTTGGCATGGCCCTCACTATTCCGGACGAAGAGTACGAGCTCTGCATGGAATTGGCCCGCCCCGGATACGCTGTCTTGGGACTCACCAACGATTTATACTCGTGGGAGAAAGAGAGGCAAGCAGCCGAGAAAGCAGGTCAAGACTATGTCTTCAACGCCATCTGGGTCATTATGAACGAGCAGCAGGTGAGCGAGGATGAGGCCAAAGCCATCTGCGCAGAAGAGATCCAGCGATATGCCACCATTTTCTGTCGCAACGTCGATGAGACAAAGAACAACCTGGCGCTGTCCAGGGATCTTCGGGCGTACATCGAGGCTGTCATGTACAGTTGCAGTGGGAATCTCGTTTGGAGCATTTACTGCCCCCGATACCACGAGTTTTAGGCCGGGCCAGTCATATGCAGCGTGGTTGTATAGCGGGTAAGACGAGGGTGGTAGTGCAGCATCGCGGTTGGATTCACACCTAGAGGTTGAGGTAGAGATAAAGGAAAGGCGCAATAATACACCAATGTTGAGATTGATTGGTAACTGTAACCGAACGATACCACTGTTAAGTAGCCACGAGGTAGCATGCATAGAGGATTTCGTATGGAGTACATGTAACACACATGGGTAGTGGCAGCCTGGACGTCCCAAAGTCCAAATCCTAGGTACCGGATACAGCCTTGGCGCAACGTGGGTACACGGACAGAGTAGCACCACCGCCTTCCATCACATGAAATGCTCCCTGCATGTACCTCTTATTTTGGGATCCTGAGGTACCAATCTCTCTCTCGTTTGCACGGCATCACATCATGTCACCAGGCTCTGAAACACGGCTTCTCTTCGTCTCCAGTGGAATGCACAGGTGTCGACCTTATGCATTTAAACGGACTCGTGCTGCATCCCCCTCATTCGCTGTCCAACACACGAGCATCCTTGCTGTGTGGGCTATAAAAGAAGTGTTGTTGGTCGCTCATTAGGGGGCAAATCTCCAAGGCTCGCTGCCTACATATTCCTTCGTTCAACTGGGAGATTACGAGGCAATTCTTTGCCAAATCCATTGTTCATAGCAGATTGTGAACAATTCCTCCAGCCTCCCAATCCACCTGATATTTGCCCCTCTTTCAGACTCATCGCAGCGTCGCCATGGGAAACCAGTGGTCGCAGTTTTTCCCACCAAAGCCGACATTCACAGAGGCCAATGTAGGCTCTCTAGACGGCAAGGTGGTCATTGTCACCGGCGGCTCTTCTGGTATCGGGTTTGAGCTTGCCAAGATATTATATCAAAAGAACGCAAAGGTTTACATTGCCGCACGCGATGAAGAGAAGACCCGCAAAGCTATCGACGATATCAAAGCTTCCGGCTCCTCCAATGGCAGCCTTGAATTCCTTCTACTGAAGCTGGACGACTTGAGCAGCATCAAAGCTTCAGCAGACGAGTTCAAGGCAAAAGAATCCAAGCTACATGTGCTCTGGAATAATGCTGGTGTCTCTCAACCACCAGCTGGCAGCGTCTCGGCTCAGGGCATCGAGCTGCAGTTCGCTACAAACTGTCTGGGGCCATTCGCCTTCACACAGCTGCTCCTACCACTCCTTGAAGCAACAGCTGCAGACGAGGCAACTCCCAAAGGCTCAGTTCGCGTGGTGTGGACCAGCAGCCAAGTCATGGAGCTTTCAGCCCCCACAGACGGCATCATCATTGATGAACTCCGCACACCTCCCAAGGATCGAAACCGCAGCTATACCAACTCCAAGACCGGAAACTATTTCCTCGCTACAGAGCTTGCGCGGAGGGCAGCATCATCGTCCATTGTGAGCGTGTCCTTGAATCCAGGCGCTCTCAACACGAATCTGTTGAAGAATGCGCTTCATCTCAAATATATGGCCTACCCGCTGCTTCATAAGCCCCGATTCGGAGCCCTGACCGAGTTATACGCTGGGCTCTCCACGGATATCAGTCTGGAGAATAACGGATCCTATATTATCCCCTGGGGTAGGATTTCGACCGGCGTAAGGGCTGACTTGGTCAATGCATCAAAGCCCACCGAGGAAGGAGGGTCAGGAAGGGCACAGGAGTTCTGGGAGCTGTGTGTTGAGAAAACGAGGGACTACATGTGAATGGTGGTGGATTCGATCTCAATCTGGTGGAGTGTGTCATTAGCAGATGTAGCAACTAATACCATTTGTCGACCTATTCTTGCAAACTAGTTCTAACTTCAATCTTCTTCTTCTACTCAAATACGGTTAATTTTATTTACTAGATACTAACAGGTATGCCGTAAATCTACCCATCATTAAGCTGCTACATACACTTCATAGTAGCGTCTTCCTCCACCACTTCTCTTCCTCGACCAGCCATCCTTTTGCACTCTCCGGTTGCCCAAGCATGTGTCCATCACCCGGAAATTCCACAAGCTTAACATCTTCACCTTTCTTTTCAAGAGACGCCGCAATCAACCGCGCCTGTTCAAGAGGCACGACTGTATCTTCCTGACCATGGACCAGTAGCAGAGGAGCCTTGATCTTATCAACGTGATATAGCGCACTGCGTTCCTTCATGATCTCGTCTTTCTCCTCGTCACTCATGCCCTCCGTCAGCCCGAGGAGCTTCGCAGCGTAACGCGACTCGAGCTTATGAGTTTTCTCGTCAAACTTCTTCAGGTCCGAGATGCCAGACGCACAAACACCTCCAGCAAAGGTGTCAGGGAAGCGGGTCAAGCACTGCAGAGTGTTGTAGCCACCAGCGCTGGGGCCCGTGATGCCAATCTTTCCAACGGAGCCAATCTGGCCAAAATACTTGGCGGCAGCATCAGCATCCCCGGCATCAATATGGCCCCAGTTACCCCATAAAGAATTCCTGTATTCACGGCTATATCCTGTAGATCCAGCGTAATTCAGGGCGTAGAAGCCGTATCCCCGCGATGTAAAGTATTGTATTCTGTATGAGAGCCCAGGGCCCTTGTGACCAGTCGGACCACCGTGGGCATAGATGATGAGAGGGAATGGGACGCTCACGTCCGGCTTATACTTATCATTCGTCGGTTCCCAAAAGAATCCATAGATGGTATGGTTTGGGAATCCTTTGGAGGCCAAGCAGACAGTATGGGGCTTGGCGATGAGGCCTTTTGGAAACTGTTCATCAATAGAGAGGCGGAGGATTTCGTTATGCTCGGGCTGGTGAATATTTATCTTGTGTACCGCCTGAGGAACATCAGTTCCACTGCCCACTACAAGAACATGAGAGTCGTCTAATCGAGCAACGGCGTCCCAGGTGATCTCGCAGAGACGGTCCCCATCAGCAGCCTCCTTCCACGAATTGTCCTTTAGATCTATGGTTACGAGGCGTGCCGTGCCGTTTGACGTTGCGGTCGCAACCAGGAACCTTTCCGTGACGGGGACGAAAGTACGGCTACATCCACGTTAGACTGTACCGTCTCCTCAAAGCAAAGAGAGCCTTTAAGGTCAACATCTCACCTTCCCTCTAATAACAGGACTTCTCCTAGCTCAGACGTTTCCAAGCCCTTAAACTCAATCTTCTTTGGCTCAGCCTCTGTTTTTTCGTAAATAGTCGGCTCCAATTTGAATAGCTGACGATAACCTCCTGTTTCCTGGGCAAAGAACAGAGTATTGCCATCAACACCCCATCGTGGCTCAGTGACGCTCTCGCCCTTTCCACCGGCTACAAGTCGTTCGCCCCGGATAGTGCCAGCCAAGTAGAAGTCAGCAGTATATAGTTTACAGGCGTCAAACAGGAGATTCGGATGGTCCCACTCGAGCCATGCAATCTTGTCGCCCTCTGCATTGAACTGTGGCATCCAGTAAAAGTCGGCGCCAGAGGCGATTCTCTCGACTTGGGCAGTCAGAATGTTGATTGCAACGAGATAATTTTTGACTGTGGCCGGGGTATCTTCAGTGTGATCTTCCTCAATTGCCAGCACCCATTGGTTTTTGGTGTTTGCACTAAAGCTGGAGTATCGCAGCACAGGAGATTTGAGCAACACAGAGGAATATTTAGCATCTGGTTCCAAGATCCTTACCGCATTGTCTTGGTCCGAGAAGATGAGCCGCCCATCAGGGAGGACATCGTACAAACTAGCGCCGTATTCATAGACGGTATTCTGGCAGCTCACGTCTGGTGGAAGAACTTCATTCAGGCTACCATCCTTGGCAACTTGTACAATGGCTCTTCGCGCTCCATTGGTCTCTGTGAAATAAGCCCGTCCAGTGCGTGGCTATTGAAGCATGTCGTTAACTTTTAGTAGGCGTGACAGATGTAGATAGTATCTATATCCAATAGTAGAAGCATAGCATTGACATAGCAGTCCGACTTACACAAACACGAGGAGCTGCCAGAGACCTGACTTTGGAAACCACAAAATCAGCCGAGATGGGCGATTCCCAGTCGCCGTAGTTGGACGAAACGACCTTGCTATTCACCAACATGGCTGGCCGAGTGGGGTAAAGGCGTGAAGATGGAAATGCCTTTTAGGTCTGCCGTGCACTACCAGGACAAATAGGAGAATTTAGGAGGATATTTCTACAATTCTGACAATGGTACGAGGTAGACTGGAAGAGACTTGATATTGAAAGGTCCAGATGCGCGGTTGGTTGCTAACTTTATCTATATATCCCGATGAGAGACACAAGCCCCCCTTCTGGAGAGGGCGCCCTTACATGATGCATGTACTACTAGTATACTGTGTAGCTTAGATGCACTGTGCTATAATAACAATTTCCTTCCATCTCCACGAAGGATTCAGGGTACTGATTCCGAAGCTTAGAATTACAGCTGTTAAGACAATACCAACCAGGGACAAGATATAGAAGTGCCTCTTCTCAACAGATTAGAAACCAAAGTTCCGACGGCACTACGATGCCACTGGTGACGACAAAGCCAATGCGCAAAAGAGCCACCAGCACAATGTGCTTTATACAGGCACCGTATCAGTACAGTACGGGTCTTGCGTGTTAAACAAGTGCAATGCCACTAAGCTCACGCTCTTATAGTAATCTGGAAACTATTTCTCATCAAGACGCTTGAGACATGGCAATTAGGCTGTTCGTGCTATCCAGCAATATCCCTGAGTGAATCTCGCTTGTACCGTCTTAACCGGCCCCTCATCCCGTCCTCAGCATCCCGTATCGGCCACTAACAAAAGCCCCCGGTCACTTGCGTGCGCGTCTCCGGGTACCTTTGTTAGCATAAAATGGCGTGAGCTTCTCCGAACAAGACCAACTCATAGCTGATCTCAAGCTCCTCTCTCTCACCTTTGTCAAACTCCGATCAAGGAGATTAGACGAGATGGAAAAGGTGGAAAACACAGCTTTGCCGGCGGGTGCTTCTGCACCACAAACCAGGAAACGCAGGTTCTGGCATCTCAGGGCGGCCTGCGTTGCTGGTCTCGTCTTGTTCGCGGGACTCTACCGCCTTCATTCAAAGCCCCATCTTCCTCATCACCCTGACCATGACCACGATCATCGCCATCACCACCACGGCCATGGCCACAAGAGAGCTTCTCCCTATGGGAAATTCCCCAAGCCAGATGATCCTTTCCACTTCCTTCCATGCACAAGTGAGACGCTTCCTCCCGCTCTTGATGACAAGCGTCCGGTGCGGAGCTGGTCGAAGCTCTTCGATCCAAACCCCAGCCACTGGAGCTGGGGCAACAAGACAGACGAAGACGCGAATGCCATTTCAAAACACGACCCTTACGCTGGACGCGGTATCTACTTGTGCGGATGGCTCGATGTCCCGCTTGACTACACCAACTCTTCCGATGACCGCATCAGTCGACTTGCCGTGACGAAGTATCAGGTTTCCGGACTCGCCCCTGTTCATGGCCGCTCCAAGCCCACCACTGGCCACAAGAGTGAGCGAACCATTGTTGTCGAACCTGGTGGCCCCGGCGGCAGCGGAACGTCTCTGGTCTGGCGATCCGCTGAAATCTTCACTGAGCGTCTCAGCGGTGGCACATTCGACGTGTTAGGATGGGATCCTCGAGGCGTCAACACGACTCTTCCCGCTCTCTCTTGCTTCCCATTTGACGCCGATAGAGATCACTGGTCACTACTTTCTGGACAGTACCGCGAGGTCCTCGGTTCGCCGAGAGCTCAGCTCGAGGTTGCCGATGCCATGAACCAGGCAATCTTCAGTGCCTGCTATAAGACGCACGGTGATCTGCCTCGGTTCGTCAGCACGGCCTTTGTTGCGCGCGATTTGGAAGAGATTCGCAAGGCTCTCGAAGAGGACGAACTCACGGCACACATGATCTCATATGGCACAGGCATTGGGCAGACGTATGCAAACATGTTTCCGTCGAGCGTTGGCAGGATGATTTTGGACGGCACTGAGTATGTCAAAGACCACAGGCTTCTGGGTGGTTTTGGCTTTACTGCTCTGGACAATGCCACTGATGCATGGCATGATGGCTTCCTTGGGGAGTGCATCAACGCGGGACCCGAGCATTGTGATCTAGCGAAGCCAGTTGATGGCAAAGCTGTCACTCTGGAGAGTCTGGAATCTCGTATGGAGACCCTCGTCACTTCCCTCATTACGCGTCCTGTGGTCGGATATACATCCTTCAGCGGGCCATCTATCATCACATACTCTGCCTTGGTGGGTGCCATCTATAGCTCGCTCTACAATGCATTCTCATGGCCTGCTTTGGCATCCCTCCTCTACGAGTTGGAAGCTGGAAATGCCACCCTTGCTTCCGCCATGCTCGAGCATTCAGCATGGGAATATGATCCCACTCTGCCAGCTATTCCCAACAAGAGACCTTCAACTGACGAGCTGACCTTTTTGGTTATTTGCTCGGATGGATACGACGCCGCACTGCCCGAGGACGGCCTCGACTGGTGGGAATCTCTATGGGCGAACATGACTGCCAAATCCTGGATCTCAGGCAACTCTCGCTTCTTCTCTGTTTTCCCATGCCAGCGCTTCACAGAATACTGGCCCACCCCAGCTGAAGTATACCGCGGCGACTTGAACGTAACACTCAAGAACCCCGTCCTCCTCATCGCGGAAACATATGACCCTGCCACGCCGCTGCGAAACGGCCGACGACTGCTCAATGAGATGGGCACCAACGCTCGCCTGATTGCGCACCACGGCTATGGCCACTCGTCGCGGGACAAGTCCGACTGCACGGATGCCATTGCGAAAAACTTCATCCTGCACGGAGAACTACCTGATGAGCAGGAAACAGCATGTTACGCGAACGAGAAGCCGTATCTGTACGGCGTGGATAAGGGCAAGGCGGGCGAGAAGAAGGATCCGCTGGCGATTTGGAGTGAGCACATCAAGGAACTGCCATACCTCAATCCTCGTCTGCTTTAGAGAGAAGAAGATGCAGCGATCACATGTCATTTTTTACTGTTATTTTCCCATGGAAGGATACCTAGTTGAGCAGATGATTTGTAAAGCATGATGTCTTGTGTATTACTATATAGCCCTAAGGGTATCATCCGTTTATGTAAAGCATTTAATCAAAGACAACTTACCTAAAAGAAACGCCCCTCTTGTTGAAAAGAAGGGAAAACAAGGTAGCCATCTATAGTCAAACTCCAGAGGCATCCCATCTAAGGCACCATAGGGCTGACATGGGATGGACACCAAGTCAGGGGGGGCACGTTGTCGTACATACGCAGTTAGCTCATTTCCAGCCTCACTTCCAAACACCACCGATTAAATCAAACGCCCATTAACAAATAAGGCGGACCATTAAGAAAACAAAGAAACGATTCGCAGAATAAAGAAGAATTTAGACAATTATGCAAGGGGTCGTGACGTCATTCACCCGCGAAAAGAGAGGCTCCTGGTTCCTGGATTTCCATGTGACCCCCTTGCGCAAGTGATGTCTGTGATCACAGGTTCCGAGATCCGTGATATGCTGCGCTCACTCGACACGATAAAAAGCATAGAAATTTGAAACAAACAAATATCAAAGCCATCATAGAGACTTACCGGACGATGCTAACACTGATATTAATAGCAGTAGCGCACCACAAGGGCCATAGTTGATGACATCACCGCATACGGGCGAGAGACTGTGACTTTTTTCGTTTTGAAATCATTAGTGTCATACGACAGATATGTACAATCAACATCATGGTATATATACAAGTACAGCGCACGGCGCCGCTCGCTTGCCTCCTCGAGTCAAGCCCCCCACCTCCTACTGCTCTTGGGTCTCCTCCTAATAGATTCTCCCAGCGGTTGCTTTTGTATTTTGCAAAGCGCCTCCTCCGGACTCCTCCGAACATCGTGGGAAGGGCTCCCCTCTCGTCGCCGACCAAGTAATGATCTTGGTGATGGGGACCGACGATATGATGGGCGTTGATGTGATGGGGATAATCGTCGTGGTGTAGAGGTTTTGTAGTCGAGATAACTTGATGATTCAGGGACTTGCCTGGGGGTCGGGGTGTCGGATTCAAGGGTATCATAGTTGGTATTGTTGAAAGAGGATGGGGTATCGAATGAGTCTAAAGTGCAGAAATCGTCTTCGGGAAACTGGGCGGTAGGAAACTCATCGTCGTCCTCATCACCGTCTGCTACAATGTGTACAGGTAGTTCTTCCTTGTCGTCAGCGACATCCGTGGGGTCGAAAGAAGATCGAGTCTCTGCAGAATCACAGACAGATGTGACTGTGGTGTCGCAGTCGTCGGATTGAGATGTATCGTCATCGTCGCGAATCAAAGAACGTCTGATGAAGCGAGCACTTAGTCGGCCAGAGTCCGAGCCGGAAAAAGACATGGATCGCGAGGGTGGGTTGGTTGAAGTGAATGTTGGTGAATCAGCAGATTCCGCTGGAGAACCCTCGGATTCGGGTGAAAGAGGCATATCTGGCGCATTCATTGCGCAAGGCTCCGCCATAAGGGAGCCGTGAGGAAAGAAATCGTCGTCGTCGACAAAGTAGGGTGCATCGGCGGCGCTGCTGGCCTTGGTGCTAATGGTGTGAATGGAATCGGTCTCGGAGAACGACGATGACGTAGACGCCACAGAACCGGGTCCATGGCGGTCGAGGTAATCGTCGGGGAGGTAGCTTGCAAAGTATCTGACAATAGAATCGTAGGACTTGGTCCGAAAGAGCTGGAGGGCGTGCTGCCACTGGTCAGAACCTATCAACTTCGGGTTGGCAATGATCTCTACAGCGAGCGATTCAAGAGACTCCTCGAGTTCGGTGATCCGCTGCCGCTGCCGAGCCGCCATGAAGCGATGGAACTCTTCGGTCGTGTCCGCATGCTGGGAGATTTCGTAGACGTCGTGGTGGAAGGCCTCGGGGTCTTGGAGGGTGTAGGTAATGGTGTTATATTGGTCGTGTAATGTCGTGAATAAATCGTCCCTCTTGAAGCCAAACTTCCAGGCCGGCCACGACAGGTCGGGGTCGTCCATGTTGTAAGTCAGGTCGTCGAGAAGGACGGGGATATGTGAGTCGATGGATATGCAAAACAAGTGTGTCGAATAAGGAGCCCTGGTGTCATAGAAAGACGGCTCGCTTAGAGCATAATACTCGAGATCATGGCCATGGCGAGGGAGTCACTGACGAGTACCACTAGCAATAACTGACTGATAGTGCTCGTGTCTTCGTGATGATTGCGTGGAGAACTGTATATGTTGCAGAGTGATGTCGCCAGGGCCCTTGAGGTTCTTCTCATACGAGCGCAGCAGCTGGGGGGAGGCGCGCGTATACCCATTGCCCCAAGCACCCGATGGTGAGACCGTTGCAGCCTGAGGCATCGAGTTTGCCATCCACTTGCCCATCCATGGTTGGTTAACTTTTTCGGCTGCAGGCGGCGCTAGAGCTGATCGAGATTAGATTATTCCTAGCGCGATGCGGGCTCCACCAAGGGAGTCCAATCAGTGAGCGGTGGCTGAATCCTCAAAGCTTGGGCTGTGCGCGCTAATGCATGCCCGTTTTTCAGGTTGGATCAAAGCCGTAACCAACGCTGGAGGGCTGTAGGGCTCATTGTTGTTATTATTGCTACCGTACTCGGGATGCCCTTTGAGAATGGCCAATGAGTGCGATGCGATTAACCAGGCAGGTTCCAACATCGAGTAAGTGCAATATTCAGAGTCTGTTCAGCACGATTTGTTCAAAACACCATCTCAATTCTTACTCATTACATCTTAAATCGCCTCATCCTCTGTCCGCCCGCGTTTGGCGCTGCTGCGTCTGTCTGTGTGCGTGTGTGCGCATAAACACTCACTCACGCACGCTTTGATTGGAATCCGGCCCACTCCTATGCAGACGACACATGAATCAACCCCCTTGCTGATATCATGGACCATCATGGACCATCATGGACCAGCATCCCTGTTTTCTGCCAATAGCCTCAACTACAGTGGCGTTGTTGCACACCACACTGTTCAGCTGGTGCGGCCGTTAACGGCGGCGACAAACTCTTGCACCCCGGTCGGGAGAAGAAAAGTCTGCCCAAAGGATGACGCTCGTACCAATCGCCTGCCCATCGCTTCCGGGAGGGCTGTGGCTGAGGCACCGTTTGCCAGCCCTTCTCTACGCCACCGTTGCTAGAAGCTCTCAGAATTTGAGAATTTGAGCGGCAAGTGACCTCATGGCCAGGTACTGGTGGCCTCTGCTCAGCAACACGAGACGCCCATCGTGACGGCTTCACGCTGACGATTACGGAGGCAGAGGGTGAGAAAGTCGCATTCCTCCAGGCAGCTGAGACAACCCTCCCACTGAACTGGGTGAGTTGGCCTTTTTTTTTTGATCAGGAGGATGCCGTGAGCGCCGAACTCAGTTCAATACAGTTTTCACCGGATCCCAAATGATTATTTACGGTCATTCGCACGACCTGCGCTGACGGTTTGAGGCTCTTCTCTCCTCTCTTTCATCTCACCAGCGCTCTGAGGTGTATCACGTGCAGATGAGTCAGCGCCGAAGCAGTCCTCATTCTCTCTTTCTCTCATGCGATCGATGGCTTCACAGCACCGGCGTGAAAGAGAGATCTGGTGAGTTGCGCGCATGCAATCTGTTCTCATCATTTGCTTGCTACCGACCTATTGATGCCGTTTACTTTCCCACTACGGAGATCGCGGTGAGAAATGTGATGAATACCAAAGTTTGTTTCGTCAGCAAGCGCTGTCACAGATAGCCGAAAGGTCACTGCGCAGCAAGTGTTGGCGCAAATGATACTTTCAGGCCTATCGCTGGTCAGATGGCCTCGTGGAGTACGGAGTAGTGAGAGAGAAGGCCTTGCGGAATATGCTCCAAGAGGCGCAGTCTAAATGAACGCCGCTCCGCCTCATTCCATCGTCTGGCCATTCTCTCTCTAGGCCCGCAAGCCTGTTTCTGCCCCAGGTCCAACTTACCAATCCCGCCTTGCCAGGGCTCCGTGTGGCCCTCTCGAGCACTCACATACAAGCAGCTCCCGCTTCTCTTTCTGGGGGCTAGAAGGCTAGAACCAACCAGCTGCTGGCTTGTTAATCTAGTTCCCGCCCCGTCGCTGCTCATCGCGTGCAGTCCAGCGTCTTGTCCGCGGTCCGCAAGGCACCCGGTGCCCACTGGCTTGGTTGGTTGCCTTTTTTTCCATTTTCAAGCGTTCCTATTTGTACCTGTCCATGACTGCTTGTAGCGGCTGAGACTCCCATCACCAGGCCTGCAACCTCGTCTTGCACTCAGGCCATCTGACACTGGCTACCATGACCATGACCTTGATATAGCGCTTTGGCTGCTCGTTCCTTGCATTTATTGTGCGCCTGGACGAAAGCTGGCCTCTTTTCTCTCTTTTTTCAACCAAATCCTACCACCGTTGTGCTGTTTATTACTCGCTGTCGCTGTGACACATCTTGCACAAGCAATCCCTTCCGTTGACCCCGCTGCAGCTCTTCTGCCTTATTTTCCCACATTCTGTTCCCATTTCCTCTTGACCGGCTTCTGCCTGGACGAGTGCCTGTTGGAGTGCATCAGGCTTCTGAGTACTACTACATCCAACATACCCTCAGGCTTCAGCCCTTCCCGCACGCTTATTTCCACCTACCCGCCCAACCAGCCTGCCTGCCTTGCCTGCCTGCCTGCTCCCCTCTTATTTCTGAGGCACTCACTGTTGCTCATCACCACTTCGGTGCTGTCTTGTAGACACATTTGCATCACCAACCGGTACATGGGCCTTTGGCAAGGCACCATCTGCCATTCTCATGTTCGAATCCAGGGCCGAGCCCTCGGAGGGGGTCTCGGAGGAGAAGACAGAGCCCTTTTCCCAGTCAGAAATCGACGCCCGATTCCACGGCGTCGGAGTCGATGAACCCAGTATCCCCACGGACCCAGAGGCCGTCCCGCTGGACGTCTTGCAAGTCGAGGATCACCACCACAAGCAAGGCATCCGCATCCTCGTGCGGCCTCTCACCAAGCTTCCCGGCACGCGCTCAGTGAGCCCCGGCAGCGACAATTGCCAGTGGCTAGCTCTCCGCGCCGAAGTGGCTTCCTCAGACAAGCCTGAACACAAAGTCCTGGCGGTGACTCAGACCTCCAAGGACATCAAATTCTCAGTCAGGATACCGGGGTCTGCCGAAGACGACTTGTCACGGCCGCCACTGTGGTGTGAACTCTATTACGATCCTGCCAGCGACAAAGTCATCTTCCTGAACAGATCGGATGTGCCCATCTTGCTCGGCCGTATACTATCCCATTCCGCCGCCGGCAGCCCTCCACCCAACGAACGCCATGTCATCAACCCGGGTCTCGCCAAGGGCCTCAGACCAGGCACCTTTAGGATCAAAGTGCGAGATATTGCAGTACTGGACTTTCGCATTCTGGAGAAGCGGCCCATTACGATTTACCAGGAGCCAATTTCCTTAGCAGTGCCCGAGGACTCGCTTTCACCATCCCCATCATTCATCACTTCCGACCACGTCAACACAAGCATGAAGAGAGCCCTTACCCCGGATGAAGACATAAAAAGAGCGAAACGCCGCATCTCGGATGCCGGCAATGGAGCCGATGACGGCGTCATCATGTTTTTAGGTCCGGCAGAGCCCCTTGTCTTCCCCCTTCCTAACGCGAGGGAAGGCAAGGAACTGGCTGCGTCCACTGGCCATGCTCTCTTGGATGCAGGACAAGGCGAAACGATTGCCGTACCCAGTGTCTGTGAACTTGACGAATACCAGCTGACCAAGCGCGAGCCCATTGCACAGACGGCTCTGTCAGCAGTCTACACTGCATCACACTCCCAAGTGCCGAACAACATAGTCACTGTCAAGGTCCTCAAGACCAGAGTTGCAAACCCAGACAACAAACCACTGGTACATGAGCGGAACGTCATCCGCCAAGCAGACATGTGGCTGCGAGAGTGCCAAAGCCAACAGGACCTGCAACACGAATCTATTGTACGCTACTACGGGGGTGACGCCAGATTTCTGAGTCTCTACATGGAGCACATCGACGCCAAGGACCTTACTGCCGCTGCCCGGTGGAGAAACAAGGGCGATGATGAGTTTGTAGGAACACGAGAAGACTCCATTCGAATTCTACGTGATATTTCTAGCGCCCTCAGCTACCTCCATGGTCGCAAACTGGTACACAATGATATCAAGCCCGCGAATATTCTGTATTCGCCCGAGCGTGGTGCCGTGCTATGCGACTTTGGACTGACCACATTGGCAGCAAGCTCGCCTTCTGGGGGTGGCACTCCGTACTACATCCCGCCTGAGTTCATCACTCGCAAAAGCCGAGGCCCAGCCTCGGACGTTTGGGCTTTGGGCGTCACGATGCTGTACACAATGCGCTTCATTAAATTCCCAGATTCGCGCGCGCGCAGACAACATCCCAAGCCGCTGTACTGGCAAATCGCGCAGATCCACGGCCAAGCGGCACCTGTTTCCTATAAACAGTACGGCAATGGCCAGCCTGCTGTAAACCAGATGCGGGACTGGCTGACGGAGATTTACGAAGCAAGAGAGAAGCTAAACTCCAAGGACCGCTTAGAACGATTGGTAAAGGATATGCTGGCGCCGAATCCAGCCCAGCGCATCACGATGGAGAGGATTGTCAGAGATCTTGCTCTAGAGCAGACGAATACAGCTCGCTAAAAAAAAAGAGACGAAGCATCTAAGAATTAGATGTCTCTAAGAGGTTTTTCTTCTTTTCCTCTTACAGTTTCATATTTGTTTTTACACTTTGCATTTTCATCGTTTCGGGTTATGTTCTTTTCAAACATTTTTGACAATTAACATTGGGATCTGGAGTTTATTTCGGAAGTATATATATACGACATTTACAAGAGCAGATGGCAAGGGTATTTGAAGCGGCACAGGATGGGACATCCAATGGAGTAAGCAGCATGCAGATATGCATTTCGGCAATGACTGACTGAAGCAGGGAAGAAGAAATCGACCACCACTTTCCTTTTCTTTTTCCTGCTTGTTTTATTTTCCTTTATTTTCCTTTTTCTCTTTGCTCTCTCCTCTCGAGACTTTTTACTCATGATACCTGAACATTGGAGAAACTACATGTACATAGTCATACATTTCTTGTACTATTATTATTTGACGTTTGCATGGCAACATTGGCAGAAAGCATACGCATCAGGAGTTGGCAGATCTCGCTACTGCATTAATATCATTATCTTTCGATTCGTGGTATCTGACGTGTTCTTTTGTTCATCTATATCGTATATCTTCCCATCTATCTCGTATATCCACCTTTAGATGCCCAGTCCCAGAGAAAATGCAACCGCCAGTCCAACAACTGTTGTCAGAACAGTCTTGTCGGTGCCCAAAAGGCCAGCAGCATTCTTCTTGTCCTCTGTGTCGGTGGCGCCATCCTGGGAAGTACCGTTCTCCTGCTGCTCCTTGACTGTGTGCACAACCATGCCATCCGAGGTTGAGCAGTTGCTCAACCCCTCAGCACTGGTGGTGAATCGAATATCAGCGCAGTTATACAAGGCGCTGCCCTCACTGCCACTCGTGACCACCTGAATAGACGCCAGAGTTCCGTTGGCGATATTGTCAAGGGTCAGGGGGAGCTTGTCGATGCAGAGAGTGCCCTTGCCGGTGACGTTGAGGAGGTCAGGGGTGAGGGAGATGTTGAAGTTTGTAGTGTTTGCGCCCAGGCCGAGGTTGATGAAGAGATATGTCCAGGGGTGGTGAAGTTCGAGCTCGATGGAGCCTCCTTCGAGGGGCCAGTTGGTGATGTTGCCGGCTTTGTAGGGAACTCCGCCGCCTATTTTATGTGGATTGTTAGTGAAACGAATTTTCTCGTTGTAGAGAGGAAGGGGGGAGATAGAACGAGGTGAGTTGTGGTGTTTTGGGGGGGCGTACAAGGATAATCCCATTGGCTGTACTTGTCCATGTTCTTTTCAGAAAGGGTATCGGCTCGCCATTCGGGATACACGACACTGAAGTGTGCAGTGACGGCTTGTGCGGCGGCCAGGCCCAACAGGAGAGTCTTGAACGCCATGATTGATGGATGAAGGAGCAGGATGATTAGGAAAGGCAGAGGGAAAAGAAGAGGGAAAAGGACCAAGTGCAGATGAGTAAATAAAGACAGTGCTAGCTAAGGATTGAGATGCACAGCATCTTATATATCCACAAACTGCAAACGGGGAATGAAAACAAAGCCCAGGAACACAAGCCATGTGGCACTCAAGACATCAAGGGAGGAGGGGACCTGGAGCTAGCAGCTTAGCAGGCGATTAAGCTTGTTTTGAGCATAATGGACTGCAGCAAATGGGAAGCCAAGAGTCTGTTTAGTTGGTCCATTTTTTCGATAATTCGATTCTTAGTTTACTAATTTCTTTGTGGTCTGAGCAAATATTTGTCTACCGCTGTCTGCTTGGGGAGAGTTGCTTGCCGAGGTTTATTGGCACCGGGTTAGTTCAGAGAGGATGATGGCGGAGAGAGGTTATTTAGATGCGTGTCTTCGTGAAGGAGTGATATCATGCTTAGTTAATATACTTGATGAATAAACTGTTTGATCTTTGTGATTTTTACTAATTTGTTTATAAATGTTTCATGCATCTGAAGCAACCTGATCCTCAAGATTGATTGCCTTGTTAGGATTTACACCAACAGTGTCACAAATTTGCACGCACATTATGGCCTCTTCGGGTGTTTCACGATCCAACTCGTGCTACGATTCAAAACTTGCTCAAATGCACGCAGGACGCAAAGACCCGGCGCTGGGACCGCACTAAGTCTTTTCTCTTTTCACTCTCATTCACCCTAATTGATATTATACTTCCCTTTTTCGTCTCTCTGCATTCCAGCTATAAAATCCCGTTGCTGCAAGTGCATCTTTTTCTGGTACCTTGATAGATTTGGTACCACGTGCTAGAGATTCTCAGCTGTTTTCTCAATTTTCGTAGCATAGCGTCCAAGCTCTCTTGGCATACTCTATGCTATGTCTCAATGAAGTCTGACTGATAAAATATTCTATTTTTACATGTCGATATGTCTCTCTCACACTCCAAATTGCATCCTCACAGTCTTATAATAGAAACGCCTACCCTACCCTATATAAATATCCTCGCCTCAGGGGAACTGTATGATTTGATTCGTGTTACTGGATACTGTTCATCAATTGTATATTCTCATTTCATCCAGTCACGATCTCTCTCAAAATATCTAGACTTGAGATAGTAGCGAGATGTAGCGCTATTAAATCAACTAGAGAAATGTGCCTTTGATCTGATTTGATGCTCCCTCTCCATCTCTTGCCTAATAGCTCCTCTCAAACAAATCGCTTACTCTCAATCTTTAATTCTTCGAATAGCTGGGAATGATATCTCTTCTCCCTTCAGATAAGCTTTAATGGGAGATTTCTTGCCTCTTATATCAGGCTGCGATGCTCTCCATCACGGGTGGTGGCATGGATAGAGCATAAGTGCCTCGACCGCCTTGGGCAAAATCCCGATAGCGATAAATATCTTTCTCTCACAATCTCAGTCCCTTCTTCCTTCTTGACGTCACTCTTCCGATCTTCCGGATTTCACTTCTCTCTATCGTTCACTTTGCTCTCACATCTGCTTAAACTCGAGTAAGTTTTATAATGATCGATCCGCTCTCTCCAACCTTACCCCATCAATTTGAAAGCCATCAGTTTGTGCATCATTTATAAAGTTCTCTCACCCTGAAACACTGACACTAGATTCTAGTAGCTTCTACATCTCCAACCATGCCTCAGACAACGAAAACAGTCAGACAAGAGGCAGAAGAAGAAGAGCCCTCATACCCACCGTTTATGTTTACATCCTCAGAAGAAAAGACGCTCTACAAACGAATGAAAGATGCGTACATGGCAAACTACAAGACCTGGGACGACGAGGCCTGTGAAGCTTGGCCACATCTCGTCGAACACGCTTCACTGGCGCCGTCAACAATTGGCAAAATCACAAATCATTGGATCACCAGAAACATGACCAGTACCAAAGTAACCTGGGCACATTATGTTGCACTTCGCATCATCTACAAGGGGCTTCTCTTCAAGAGCAAAAAGACTATGAGGCTTATTCGATTGAAATACCCGAGAGCCAACTTTAGCTCGTATGCCTACAATGAGGACTATACTATGCCATTCAAGGCTGAAAAAGAGCAGACCAGGCCACAAAAGACTGAGCAGGAGAAGAATCCAAGCACAGCTCCCGCCCATCAAGATGAACCGAGTGATCCCCTATTGGGCAAACGGAAGCGAACAATGCTAGAGAATACGGGTAGCAAAGGCAACGCCGAGCACAAAAATCCTCCCAACCCTCTCAGACAGAAACAGGATAAGCCATACGTCGCAAGGCACGAAGCTCCCGATCCACCAACCGCTCCAAATAACGAATTGCCAGATATTTCGGAAATACCGGCGAGTAGCTCCAATAGAAGAATGAGCCACCAGGATATGGATCGAGACCGATTTATGGAGGCATTAGAGACCCACGCAAGGATTGTAACTGAGAACACCAGGGCCATAGAACGAAATACAAAGGCTGTGGAAAGAAACTCGGAGATATTTGCGAGATTGACGGAGCAGCTACTGAGTCCCGCCATAAGAGATGAAGATGAGTGGGCATTTATTCGGGATTCGAAAAAGACCTAGAACTTCCAGCTCATTTTTTTGGGCACGATATGAGTGCATTTATTATTTCTAGCTACACAATACATCTCTATAATGGAAATGATATAATCCGCTTCTATTTACATGTTGCCATGCCCGTCACTAACACCAGCTCATCCTCACCAATTCCATAGTCTCACAGCTTTGACCCTTCTGGAGAAGCCTCTTTTTCTTCTCTCAGCACATCCTCTCTCAAGCGAACCTCCACCTGAGAAGGCCCGGCTTTGCCAAAGCTCACCAACACAACTCTCTCCCAATCACCTCCCCTATCCGAATCCTTCAACTCAAGACCCGGCTTTTCCAGACCCAACACAACCCTCTTATCACTCTTCCTGACAAACAAGTGGTACGGGCTCATCACTTTGTCAGCCCACGAGATATTCGACGTGACGTGCGCTTTACCCTTGTCCGTGTCCGCCGTAGGAGTCGATCTCAAAAACTTGAGTAGCGCTCTGCGCTGCTTCGTATAGTACACTGGCCCCTCTTCTACTGATGCCGTAGGACCTTTGAGGAACTTTGTGAGGAGCGAGAGAATGTAGTATTGGGGTGGGAAGAGGATCATCTTGTTAGAAGCGACGCGAGAAAGGAATGTCTGCGGAGGAGCGAATAAAGCCTCGGTGTGTTCGACTCCACCATCGGGCGTTGGGACCAGCATCTCAGATGGCACGCCGGTGCGTGAGATGGGGATCAAATACAAGTACATCTGAGTGGTGAAGCGCTTTGGGACTCCTACGGGAGTCACCCATCTCGTAAAGGGTATGAGCCCATCTAATGCAAATCGTTAATCAACAGCTGACAAGCATTGGAACAAAATTCTCATAACATACCCAGATCGGGCTCTGCGCCAATCGACTTCAAATAGTCCGCAAACTTGATCTGACTCCCATGAATCTTCTTCCTCGCCTCATCCCTCTCCTGCTGCGGCAAATCAACCAACCGACCATCCTTATTAGCAAGCAAAATGCCCGTCTCCTCAAAGCACTCCCGAATAGCACCTAGCCTATACGCCGGGCCATCAACATGCCGATCCTCCGCCCCAGGAGCCGGAATCTCGCCATCATGAAACGCATCCAAATTTCCTCCAGGAAACACATGCGCCGAAGCAAACGAAGTCGAAGTCTTGACCCGATGCAGCAGCAGGACCTCGTTGGTGGGAGACAGCAGCACAATGGAAGAACTCGGCCGCGGCTCTGGAATCGGCTTCTTCGCTGCTTTGGGGTCTTTTCCCTCCTCCTTCTGGGGAGATGCGGGCGACGAGTAGAGACGCGTCCAGGTGGGCGATTTTGAGGCCATGATGGTGGTGAGCTGGATTGTTGCGTGGAGATGCTCAATGGTCGGTCTCGGTCTGTGTGATGATGATGAAGCCAAGCTGCTGACACGACGCGGCAACGATCTGGTGACGGCACACGAGACCAGATTCATTGAAACAGAGAGAGTGAGAAAGAGAAGCCGGCGAATTGGGGGTGAGATTTGTAGGGGGTGTTTTGATCTCGCTGATGATTTGCACGGAGTCGCGACGAGCCGAGGTCCGGTTCGACGGTTCAATTTTGCGGGGAAGGCCACCATCTTGGCTCTAATACTCCGTGCTCCGAGAAATGGGGCCCCGATCTCATCTCACGCGGAGATAAAATGGGCCATGGGCAGCGCTATGCTGCAAAGATCATGAATACTCGTACTAACATCTGAATAACGTTGCGTCGTGAGAAGCATCATGGCATATACTATACAAAATCTTGTATACAACATCATAAAAAGGCTATAGAAAAAAAGAGGAAGAGAAAATATAACCCGCCAAAACTCCTGTACGTCCGTATCCATGCTCTTTACTTTATTAATATCGTTTCCTTTCTTTGCCACGCAAATTCACTTTCCATAAGCAGCATATACTCTTCGACTCGCACCACTGCTTCACTTCCATAGTGCTCACTTCGCCATCAAAGCCCACACGTGTTAATTGCCCGCAATTCAGCCACGTAGTGAAATCTTCTAGCACAATTGGATCATAGAGCAACATCTTCTCGTGCCATGAAGGGTTTGCTGGATCGGTTGTCCTCGGCGCCGATTGTACAGCTTTAGTGATGTACTCGTAACTGAGAGACCGATCCTGAGTCGAGGCGAGCGCCAGCGATGGATCTGTATCATCCATGAGTGACAGGGAGAGGTCGACTGCTGGCGGCGGTGAAAAGCCAGACTCGGGAGATGAGCTCGGATTCGGCGACATGCGGAGATCGCTATCGGATTCGGAATCCGGAATTTCCATAACCACTTTGGCAGCCGCTGGTTTGGGCTTTCGCGCCGTGGATGCTTCCACTGCAGTCTCTGTCGACACCTTTTTGCCTTTAGAAGTGCTCGCCGTGCTGCGTTTGGTGGTCGAGGCGGCCTTCTTAGGTCTCCCTCGCCGTTTTAATGGTGAAACAGGCGCCTGTGCAGATGGTGGAGGTTCGTGCACCTCAGGTGAGCTGGCAGTATTCTTCCTTGGCCGTCCTCGAGGGGTCTTGACTTCATTATTTGCAGCATTTCCTCCTGTAGCGGCAGAGGTAGTGAGCGCTCTCTTGGAACCTGGCTGCTCTAACTGATTTTTGCCTTGCCAGCACTGCTCCAACAGGGATATTTTGGCTTGCCGCGACTTGACCGCCTTGAAGCCGTAAGAAGCGATTTCTCTGGAGAGCTGGGCATCTGTGAACAATTCAAAGGAGGGTTTTGAAACAGGGTGCTCGGATTGTCGCGGATCGCCGTCTTTGCGAGGGTCGTTTGGTTCTATGGATTGACTATTGGCAGCAGATTTGATGCGCCGTTGTATGGGTGATCCGGTAGAGATATCACTACCTATTAGCACAGAGTCCTCGTCCACTATTTGGATAGGCTCAATGTTTTCGCGCTGCGGAAGAACGGCAGATTCGATGAGAGACTCGTTTTGTAAACTAGTATCGACTCCATTGACACTCATGGCAGACACAGTAATCTTTCTGTCGACGCCGGTGTAGCCGAATGGATCATCGTCAGAGACCACAGGTAGCAGCTGAGATGACCCTTCTATGATTCTGCTCATTTCAATGTCGAATAAATCTCCGTCAACATCGCGAGCAGCAGCGGCCCATAGCCTCTTCCGTTCCGGAGGCTCGATTCCGTCGCTATTTAGAGGAGTATCGAGATTTATATACTCGGTTTGATTCGAGCGTCTCATTGCAGCATGAAGTTCTCGTAGAAAAGTAGGCGAATTTTCAATTGCCAGTTGGCTTGATGTTCCAAACACAAAATCTTGCCTTGCAACTTCTTGAAGCGCCTCTGTTGGAGGTAATAGAATGGGTCGTGGGGGTGGAGTTGCTTTCTTCTTTCCCTTAGCTGCAGCCTTGGATGTCCTCTTCCTTGGTTTCGCTTTACTTTCCCCTTTAGTAGTTAGGGCATCTGATAACTTGGTTGTGCTTGGAGCGGTGTCATCCAAGACTGGCGACACTGGTTCTGAAAGATCCGGAGCTCTATACGCCGACGTTGCAATTTCCGTTAAAGTGCGTGGCTTTTTCTTTGGTGCTTTCTGCTTTTTGGGAGCCTTAGTTTTCACCCCAGAAGACGGCTCTGTGGGCGCTGCAGATGTCGTAACAAGCTCGACGAGTTTTCGCTTTCTTAGTATGGAGGTATCTGAATCCGAGGCCATGCTGGCATCTTGCTGCAGATTATCCATAGTACACTTGTAAGCTTCGAGAATCTGCTCAAAGCTCTTGGACTCTTCCTGGGCTTCTCCTGGCGAATGTAGGCCGTCAATAGCAGGCGAAAGTAGCGGAATAATAGCTGCGGTCTTATTCGATGGAGGAGTCCAGTCAAGGCGCCGAACTGTAGCCGCTTCTAGCATGAGCGGCTCATTGATATCGTTTTCAGCCCGTGTAGACTTGATTCTGATTGCAGGAGAAGATGGGTCAAACGTCGGCTGCTGAGCAGAGGGCGGCTCAACCATGTCGATTTCCATGGGTATTGCCTCGTCAATATCACTTTTTGAGCTATCTGCTTTGGACTTGAACATTTTCCAGCGTTCATCTTTCACGGGAGAGCTCGACTTTGCTCTGAATTTGGGAGGTGTTGCGTGGTGTCTCCGAGCCTCTGGCGTATGCATGGTAGGGGGTTCAATAATAAGCAGCGAACTATCATCTGGTCCCATGGTGCGAGATCTTGTTGAAACTGAGGGAGTCGGCCCAACACCTAGGGGTTCGGTATGCTCTTTGTGGCCCGCCTTCTTGATTTCCGTCTCCTCGTCGGAGGAGATGACCAACGCTTGGTTGCCATGTTTAAGAGACTGAATTTTGGAATTGGGTGACAAGAGGTCTCCGACTGCTGGCAAATCCGGCGATGATGAGCGGAAGAAGCGAGATTTTTGGTTGGCTCTTTGTGATGGCGATAGGAGAAAGGCATTAGGATTCGCCATCACGCCGACAGCAAATCTCCGAGAGCGCAAAGCGCATCTCAGATGGTTGACGCGCAGCACGATGATGGACGCCTGAGGCCACACTCATAAAAATCCGGGAAGCCTTCCGGCGCATAGATTGCGATTCCGTCTCTTGTATCCCCGCCTTGTCCTGTCCATACAACAAAGCGGTGTTGTCAACAATCGTTCACATCATTTAGTATCCATTAGTCGCTGACGCCTCCCGAAGGCTTCTGGCGAAAAGCGGGGCGATCCGCAAGTCGCGAGAACGCCACGCTGTCACATGACGAGTCAGGTGACGCACAAAAGCCCTCCCCGCCCCACGAAATTCATAGGCCATGTCAAATTTCCTAGGCGAATTTTCGCTGTATCCCACCAAACGGCTCTCGACAACACTTTTCCCGCCAAATCACCACCT
Source organism: Trichoderma sp. IMV 00454 (assembly GCA_001931985.1). Taxonomy (NCBI): domain Eukaryota; kingdom Fungi; phylum Ascomycota; class Sordariomycetes; order Hypocreales; family Hypocreaceae; genus Trichoderma; species Trichoderma sp. IMV 00454. Next base: position 66,549 of record MSJK01000152.1, on the reverse strand, counting down.
CTACATCACCACTACCCCCCTCCCACACAGCCGAAATGGAGAACGACCGTGGCGACATCGTGGACCTGTAAGGAAGATTTTTACGCAGCAATGTTGGAGGAATGTCGAAATGCTGATTGTGTTGATCCAGCTACGTCCCGCGCAAGTGCAGCGCTACCAACCGCATCATCAAGGCCAAGGACCACGGCTCTGTCCAGATCTCCATTGCCAAGGTCGACGAGAACGGCCGTGCTGTCCCCGGCGAGAACCACGTCTACGCCCTCTGCGGCTTCATCCGCGCCATGGGCGAGTCCGATGACTCCCTGAACCGATTGGCCCAGCGTGACGGCCTCGTCAAGAGCGTCTGGAGCGCTCAGCGATAAATTTTGCAAAACAAAAATTTGGAAGAGGTACAAAAAAACAACAACAATGCCGAAACAAAGGAGAAGCCTTGGATATGGAAGAATCAGGTTTAACTAACCTGATTGCAGGGACTAGCTCGGGTATGAAGGCAGGCGTGGAAACTAGAGTTGGCTGCATGTAGCAATTCCAATTCAAGGCGTTTTGGCTCCGTTTCGAGACAATTATTTGCGACGTGGAACTATGCGATTCGGACGTGACGTTGATTGAACATTTCTTATCATCATATTAAACACTTACCGGCTAGCAAAGTCTCCTCGGACGAGCACCAACCTGCTCTCTATGATCGGGGATTCTGGGGCTACCTCGATAGTCTCCGAGCCGAAGATGAAAACATTTGGCCTTCAAAAAGCTGTGGCGCTCAAGTTGCTCGTCATAGTACAGATACGGGTCAAACATATTTAGTATTTCAGTATGAGTTTTTCCGTATTAATTTGGACTTATAGAATTACTACCTAGATAATCTCTCCCGGACCTGATTTTCCTTCTCTACATTCCACTCTCGAGCCCTTCCTTGTAGGCACTCAAGGCACGGTCCCTTGCGCCTTTATGATCGACAATCTGCTTGGGGTAGCCCTGTTTCTTCGCCTTGGTTCCAGCACCTCGATTATACGGATCATGGATTTCCTTGTCGGTCAATTCCTTCAACTCGGGAACCCATTTCCGGATGTAGGTGCCGTCAGGATCGAACTTTTCGCTTTGGAGCAGCGGGTTGAAAATACGGAAATAGGGTTGCGGATCGACTCCGACACTGGCACTGAACCCCCAGCCGCCGTTGTTACTCGCAAAATCACCGTCAATCAAATGCTCCATAAAGTATCGCTCGCCCATGCGCCAGTCGATGAGCAGATCCTTGGACAGGAACGAAGCAACAATCATCCGGCACCGGTTATGCATGTATCCCACGTGGTTGAGCTGGCGCATCGCAGCGTCGACAATGGGAAACCCGGTCCGTCCCTCGCACCATGCTGCGAAATGATCTTTATCATAAGACCATCTGATGTTTGAATACTCGGGTTTGAACGGCTTGTTCATGCTGATTTCGTTCTTAGTAATTTATTCATTCATAGAAATCTCCCTATTCGCACTTACCACACATATGGCCAATTGACAAGAACGTGCTTGTAAAAGTCGCGCCAAGCGACTTCGCTGATCCAGACTTGAATGCCCTGATGCCCACCGTCTAGTTTCTTGGTTTTATTCCTGTCTCTGGCCGTTCGAACACACGTCCTTGAACTGATTGTCCCGCTTGCGAGGTGGACAGATAGGCAAGATGTGCCCTCATCTCCAGGAATGTTTCGCTCATCGTGATAGTGGCCAATAGCTTCTTCGCAGAAGTTTTCCAGTCTGGACATGGCTTCGTGCTCACCACACGGCCACAGACCGCGAAGTCTCTTTTTCTCTTCGTCACTGAGCTGTTTATTCTCTGGTGCCTCGGGAATGCGACAGTCAAAAAGCTCCTGAAACTTTTGCCGCACTCCATCTGGATTCTTCTCAGGCCGATCATAAAGCTCCAAGAGATCCAGATTCTCGTGTATATGCGCCATCCAGGCTCGATACCAAGGGGTGTACACGGCGTATTGTTTTCCAGAGCCGCTATGCAACTCGCCTGGAGGCACGACGCACGTATCGTGGACAACTTCAAATGACTTGCCATTTTCTGCAAACTGGCGGATCATCTGAGCTTCTCGTCGCAGCTCATCAACTTCGTATTCTATATTGGCAAAGAGATGGTTACTACCCCATTCTTCCATAAGCTCTAAAATGCGATGTGGAATGTGTTTCCGCTTGTCCACTGTTTCCACATACAAGGGAATATCCAGGGCTGCCAGATCATCTTTCAGGACGCTCAACGTCCTAAGCATGAAGTCTACTCTGACAGGCGAAGTGAGATGAGCCTCAAAGTCTTGAGGGCTCACAATATACATGCAAATAAGAGGAACATTTGCCTCTTTCGCCTTGGCACTAGCCAGTGCGAGTGATCGATTGTCGGCATGCCGTAGATCCATCTTGAACCAATGAACCACCGCGTCCTTGGGCTTGACTTGTTTACGAGCCCCGGCCGCTTCTTCCAAAGCCGCAACAAGCGCTTCGATTGGTCGAGTGATTTCATCAGAACTGTAAGCATGAGCTCGAGAGTTGCTCATCTCATGTGGATAAAACTGCCGTAGCACGATGCCATATTCTTCAGCCTCTCCCGCAAACGGATGGGGCTGTCGAAGAACATCTCCGTTGTTGGTCTCATGCTTTGGCTTTTTGGCACTAGATCCGTTGGTTTTGCCTACAGGAGAAGCTGTCTTACGCTTTGCACCCTTTGGAGCCATGGTGGAGAACTTGAGTGTCGATGAAGTAATTCGAGTTTGTGAGAAAAGTGGTTGCAAGTAGCTTCTGGTGGTGACTCGAGATCGGCTTACAGCGTGGAAGCTCTTGAAGAACATGTACAGTTAATTAGGTCTGTAGAAGAACAGAGTCAAAGGTGGAGAGAAAAGTGAATAGAGAAGAGTTGTAGAGCTACGCGTACATTCGGCCATTTCGCGTTTTATCTATGGATTCCATTTGCTTTTTACTTTGCACGGTTATGAAGCCCGGTCTCGATTTGGTCTGCGTCATTGGCGTTTGGAGATCGATAATTTGGCTGTTGGGATGCCATTGCGATTCTAGTGGCTTGTTATCCCTGCGCCAAACGGCGAGACAAGGCGGAGACTGGCAGAAGTGACAGACGAATTAGAGAGAGGCAATCTTAAAATACAGTTAATTACTGTGTACTAGTTGAATCCTCTTGCTGATTCTATTATGAGGTGAAGCTGGGCAAATCGCAGAGTCGGAGAGATCATCTCATCATACATGTTTCATAGTACTCGATACTTAATCTTCCACCCAAGATGCTGTGTTCAGCCTGTACCCACTACTTTAGCCACCACTAAGCTGCAGCTACAGATCGGTTTGCGATTCAGAGGAAGGTGCCAGCCCAACGTTAATTGTTAGGCGCTGTTAGCTGCACCATTAAAGGGAAAAGTCAAAAATCACAAACCATCCATCTTCGATACTTTCACTCGCAAAACTGCAGCAATAAATTCACCGACACAAAGTGATTCTGATCCGTGTGAATGATGCTGCATCTCGACGGCAACCTCGGCAGCTGCCACCACCTGTCCAGGCCAATTGCCGGCTGAGCCCAAAGCGCTACTAATCCATCCCGTCCAATTATTACCGGCCCAAGATCTAGGCAGAGCAAGGATTAATGGTTTGGTGCCTTATCGCCAGACCGCGACGCCACTGGCTGAGCCTTGACGCGTTCTGCCTCATTTCCAGAACAATTCCGATTTCAACCATAGGGCGAGCTCTGGAGAGACTTCCCGTGCCGCACTTGTACACGTTTTGGATGCGAAGCCGAGGGCGACACAACGGGGTCGGTCCTATATTGCTCTGTGGCACAAGGCCGGCATCCCAGAGATTGAGGGGCCCCGTCCCTCTCACGAGCTTTTCCTCCTGCTAGCCCATAGGCCACAGGGCTGCTGGCGGCAGAGACAGATCCGTTGCGCACGTCCTGCTCGGCCTTGAGAACCCCCAGCTTGTATTCACCGAGAACGCCCCTTAGGGCACACGGGTGTTGCTTCACAAGCACGCGGTGCTTTCGACCTTACAACGCCGCTCTCTCACCAAAGTCTCTTTGAGATTCTCCCGGTGCCACCATGTCTGGCGACCTGACCTGGCGGCCGTTGCCGCAGGCCACATCATCTGACATACCGATGCTTCTGGTGTCGGTTAACATTGGCACCGCCGCGTACACCGTCCGCATCACTGACACGGCCAACATATGGGTTGAAAGCCTGGATCGAAAGTCCATCTGTATGAGGGGGTGGAGTGAGAACACAAGCATAGACCCCAGTGACACACCCGAGAATATGGCCAAGTTCCTTGGTAGCCTGAGATCGGCCCTAGATCCCACGCAACCGGGCCATGAGCAGACTTCTCTCACCCTGTCACCAGGCTCCTCCACAGAGGCCGGAGAGAACGGCCTGACCCTCGTGGTTACTTGTCCGCTGCCGGGATTTCAACCCCTCAAGTGGCCTATTCATCTTAAAAAGTCTCCGCCGTCGGCTATTGCTACTGATCTCGTCTTGCCTCTACTCGAGGCTCAATTTGCGAGAAACCAAGAGGTGGAATCGCTGATGCAGGCGCTGAACCAGAAAGACGCAGTCATTGCAAAATTGGCCGACAAATTGGAGGCTACCGGAACTGGTCTTGAGCATGTCTTTACCTCTCTTTCGGGAAAGAAAAAAGTGTCCAGAGCTACCGCGGAAGACAAGGTCAAGGGGTTGGCGCCGTTTCGCCAGAGTAGTTGGAAGTCAACTCTCAATGCGATGGATGATTACCCAACCAATGTTGGTGATCTTGCGCGGAATGTGTTCACTGGGGAAGGACTGAATAGACGTTCCCTGATACAAGTGGACGCATCACCAGCACTGGATAAATGGTGGCATGATTTCAAGGGCACGTCAAAGCTGGTGCACCGGAACAAACAGCAAACAAGCACTACGACAAAATCACAATCACCAGCTGCTAAATCTACAAGTGCAGATGATGATGATTTTCAAGTTCAGCCAACTCCTCCACACCTTCAGTCCAGGAATAAAAGCTCGCCTATAGCCATCCCGGATGATGCTTCAACAGAGGACGAGGAGGAGTTGCCGACGGCGCCTCCTCCAGCAGCACCGTCCGACATGGATCCGCAACCCAGCACAGGAAAGTCTGCGTCACGTATGGCGAATGTCGGCTCGGGTGCATCGAAGCCTGGAATTTCATTACAGGACACCAAATCTACCGGATCACGGGCGACGACGGCACCAGTCCCGAAAGATGATGATGAAACAGCGTCCGAAGCTAGTGATGATGATATGACCTCAATCCATCCTCCAGCTTCCTCTGCGCCAACGCCCATACCCGCGTCAGCTGCACCTAAACCACCTTCTAAGGTAGGGGGCTTAGGCCGTATCGGCGGCACCGCAAAGACACGCGCAACAGAGACACCAAAAGGTGTCGAGGCGAAGGAAGATACGGAGGCCCGGTTGACCGCAAAGCCTCCCACTCCGAAGAAGTTGGGAGTTATTGGGAAGAAGGCGGATACGGGAGGCTCAAAAGCGCCTACGGCGGATAATACTTCCAAGCGTGGTCGCACGGCAGAGCGTGAAGAGCTTCAGCTTGAAGATGAGCCCAGAGAAACATCACAGGAACGCGCTGATCGAAGACGGGAAGAACTGAAAAAAGAGCTTGAGAAAAAGGCAGCGGCAGGGCCGGCGAAGAAGAAGAGGCGGTTCTAATCTGCCCATCCATTCTCCAAGTCATACACGTTAGGCGTCATCTGTCTAACATGGCTTCACTAAGGATCAGCGTGTCGTTGGATAACTGATAAACGAGCTCCCCACTAGCGACAGTCGCTCATTCCAACAGAGATATGAGCTGCACAACCGGCTTAAGCCGTTTCTGTGCCTCCTGGGATACGGTGCAAGAAGAATATTCTTTGTAACCTTGAGTCGTCCAATCTCGTCGAGCTAGACTTGGTTGGGAGGTTACCGTCGGCCAAACACGCCGTCTTCCTTTGAGCCATTTATGTTACGCTACTATGTGGCACATGAGTTGAATGGTCCCGTATGGTCCTTGTCTCGCATTCGCGGTGTGCTCAACTGTCTATCCTGAGCAGTGGACGCGCCAGCGGTGCATTCTGCGAGTATCCAATGCCTAGAACGGCCCACGGGTACAGCACTTGACGCGAAGCGCCGGCTCACAATGAACTGATGATGGCACGCGAAACCCTTTCACTAGGAATCGAACATCCACGGATTATGTGCTCTTCTCCTTGATACGATTATCTATCAAGAGATGTTACTGAATCAATATAGAATAAGGCGAATTGGATGTCGCAATATTGGATATAGTTTTGGCTGGTGTTCTGTAATGGACAAGCACCACAGATACCCGGGGCAGCAACCAACACAGCCCGATCAGGATGCTGCCGCTCTCTATATAAGTCGCCTTCAAGACAATCATCTAGATAGTTTAAATAGCCAGTCATTAACATGGAATCAAAATTGAAGACAAGCGCAATCCTTGTTGTATTCGACTTACATACTATGTGACTGACTACAACTGCACAAAGCTGCCCCTAATCGCCCCTGCCAACATCATCGTTCTCGTATAAGTTTATGTGTTTTATTATCTCGGGAACCTACCCTGCTCGGACTGTCGACACGGAACGTCGCTGGACGCAAGGATAGCCATTTGTCTTAGACCTCGGCGAACTGTTATAGCCAACTGGGTCGTGCCAAGTACTAAAACCAGAACAAAGAGACGGCTGGTGTATCAGAGTATTATGTGATATATGTCATAAGCGCCATCATGTCTGAACATCATATTGACCATGTATGCGTCGGAGATTCCCGATAGGTAGCATCGTGGTGAACCTTGAGAGCTTCCTGCGGTTTATAAAAAGGCCCAAACATCTCTCTATAATCCGGCTTCATCCGCCTCATTCTCAACTTCAACGCAAACTATCACAGCAATATCACATTTATACTACAGAAGAAACATCATGTTCTTCAAGAATATTCTCTACATTGCCCTTGGCGCTGCTGCCTTGGTTGCCGGTGCTCCTACTGCTTCTGAGCAGGATACTTCTGGAGAGGCCGACATATTCCTCCCACCAGTTGATCCGTTTTGCACTCTTCCTTGCGGTATTGTCGGTTGTTCGCCTCCCCTCAGGTGCCAATTTGGCTGCTGCGCCGCATAGGCTTGATAGGATTCATTGAGTCTTACTGGAATTTACAACATACGACACTTGCTGGGGTTGGCCGAATATGGGGATTTTCAACATATGAGTGTTGTTGGGGGGGATCGAATTTGAATGGTCAAGGAGTAGGCATGTATTCAATGAAAGAATATGGGCTTCTCAAAAATTATCGTGAAGGAAGTGGAACTGGCCTTGCACGTACATAGGGATAACTGTACAACGGAGATGATGATATGGCTGGTATGTGGGTGTAGTTAAAGTTCGCTTGTTAGCCATGCAGCAGTTTATATTCCTAGAAACGAGATAGATCACAGTCTTTTATATCAATATGTACAGTATATTGATTATGTATTGAGATGTAATGTAGCTACCTACCTATGGAGTTAGACTCGTTGATGTGACAGATACCCCATTGCCAGTCGATATATCCCGCAACCTACCTATTAGGTATATATGGAGAAATTGTACCTATCAGTAAACATCGTGGCACGGCCATTTCCAACAATAATAAGAAGTCTCAGGATATCTTAAGCTCTGACTCCTCGTCGGTCCAAGTTTGATATGCATGTGAGCGCATTGTTGAACATGTACCCCTCGTCCAATATCATCTGGCGACTTCATCCGATGTAAAGAATAGAAGCTACGATAGAAGTCGGCACGGTAGTTATAGAGGTGGATCGATGGTATTGTTTCTATTGGAAGAAGTTTTTCGCTTCTTGTTGCCCCAGACTCCTTTTATTACGCACAGAGTAAGTGGAATAAGAAAATGAGATCATGACAGGTATATTGAGTTAGCTGAGAGCCTAATCGATTCTCGCTTTGTACAGAAAGTGCTGCGAAGATAGACTGTCTGCCGTCTTCACGAACACGATGGATACACGTATCTACAACGCACAAAATGGATCGGTCATAACTGACGGCCGACTTGCTTAAACATACAGCCGCTTGGTCAGAGCAGTCGGTAAGAAGAAGAACCGGAAATGACTCGTCGAATCTGAGCGATATCTTTTCCCGCGAATTGTTGTAGAAGTCTGAAGAATTCAGCGCAACAAGAGCCTCAGAGTGGTCAGTGTCATTCAAAATCTCTTGAATACGTTTTTCGGGGCTTCACTGGGCCAAGACCGTCTTCCTGCTATGTGGGCTTTGAGTGGGCTCACAACAATAATACATGTACCTTACAAAGACGTGCATTGCGCTTAGCTGCACCTGAGACAGTGTCTGAGATGTATGAGTAAGTACATGTAAGTGGATTATTGCGTTACAACAAGAACCCGGATGGAGATGGGAAACCTGGCAAAGAAAAAGAAAAGAAAAGAAAAAGAAAGAAAACATCTAGGCCCGACCCGACACCCGCCAATCTCGTCAAAGCCCGCATCTCTCGACGAGGCGCGTACGAAAAGCACCTCCTCATGCACGCGAACGAAACCGGGCAAAAGCGAGTTAATATCTATCATATTACTCGTACATGCACCGCGGAGAAGCCCGCTCGTTTACCTACATCGAGTAACTGTCAGAAGCTCAGCTGAAGGGCCTAGCCGTCCGGTAAGCCGCTGCATCAGTGGTCAAGTATCAATGCGCCTGGCCTAGGACAAGGGTCTCTTGGGTGGCTGCTTTTTTTGAAAGGCAAGGCAGTGCTACGACATGCATGGCACTAGGATGGACGAGGATGGATGCCTTCATGTTCCTGGTGGTTGTACAGCTACGTCAAGATGCGAGGCGACCCCAAAGGTGCGAGGGTCGGGCTGAACAGGGTGAGACGAGATTGGGCCTTTGGAACGCCACGGCTTTGATCACAACATCGGGGAAGAGGAACAAAGAGAAAAGAAAAAGTGTCGGTGATAAGAGCGTCTGCCTATTTCATTGTCTTGCCCGGAGATGCCCAGGGCTTGCGTAATAGTTTGGAGAGTTTCGCATCGTACAACATGGTCTCGGCCATTGGCATACCGTTATTACGTTGATACGCCTGTGAGAAATCAATGGCAGTTGCATATCATCATTACGACCATCTCCAGCGTATCATGTTTCCTCTTGCGGCCTCCAATTGTTCATGGTAGCTTGCGGAAACGGCCTACGAGTACATGTGCAACAATGAGACATCTTCTCAGCCTCAACTGAGTGGTTGATTCACGCCAAGTACAGTCCTCTGTAATCTCGGTAAAGCAAGGTTAACAGAAGGTAGCAGGAGAACAGCTGCCTATGAGAGCGCCTGCCACAAATCCATCGAATCGAAGCCCAGCGACGCTGATTTGCTCGATCTCCCCAACCGACCAGGGTCACGGCCATCGAGGAGGATTCACTGCCTGGTCTTCGGGCATTTTTCTCACGTTTCTTTTTTTAACTGACGAGGATTAAGAGCTGACGAGGATCAGGAGCAAGGGCACGCTGCCCCGTAAACTTGGCACACATTCCTGTTTCTCGATCCATCCGTTCTGCGGTGTAACGATGGGCAGTCAGTGTACGATCACGGTCCGGATCTTCAGCCCTTTCTCTAATCTTCGTAAAAGGCCAGCGTTGGATCTAGAAGAAGCAACACACAGATTATGCCCACGACTAAGATGGTAGCGTCATTACTCAGCCCAACCCTCTCTTCCTCTTCGCCAACTGCACGGGGCCGGCCGCAGCGTTGCCACACACAAGACTCCCATTCCTTGTCAACAATATCCCCACCCCATTGGAAGGGACCTGGCTAGTCAAGCCACATTAGGAGTAGCTATGATGAGAGAGAAGTTAAGGGGAGAAGTGGAAGAAGATGATCAGTCTAGCAAGGGCCTCTTACACAAGATAGCCTCTCAACAACTCTCTTCCGCCATGCTTGTGTGGGCCTTGCCGGTTTTCTTTCGCTTGGAATTCCCAGATTTGACGACGGTGACTCCAAACGGATACCCAAGCCCACTTATCTGCAGCCAGACATCTTCCTAGTGCCATTATTCTCTCTCTCTCTGTATGTATGTTGCTCAATGGCAGCCGATAACACTAACCAGTACACTCCTAACTACTTCTTCTTCAACCCTGTTCGGAGCTGTCATCTAGCGCGGTTCATACAAACAATTATTATTCTTGGCGTACAGGAATGAAAAAACCTCCTAGATGAAGATGAACCGCCAGGGCCAGGCCGCGGAATGCTGTTGTTTCTCCGCACATTTCATGGGTACTACTCGTACACACTATGGGCGATACATGAACACGGACCCGATATGCCCCGGTTATTGTGCTCCCACATGATCGCCGGGGGCATCGGAGTAGTACTTCGTAGAATCCAAGGCATGGGGCCAGTGTACTTGGTCAAAGAGCAAAAAGTCTATGGGACGAACACAGGCTAACTCTGGGGTTTCTACTCTATGGCCGACGCTCAAGACAATACATGATCAGTGCCCAAAAAGGCCTGCGCTTCAGGCACGAGGAGAAGAGAGAAGGGGGGGGGAAACTAAACTAACATTGTATGTACGAGTAGACGCAAGGGACCACAAGCAGCCAGCAGAGCTTTTCTAGAGCGTTGCCCCATGCACACACACCGTCGAGGCACATCTCCCGCCACTACTCATGCCCCCCGTTAGTGTACGTGAAACGGCCGTGAGGAGTGTGGCCATCTTCTCTTACATGTACACTGCATAGCGGTGAAGCCAGTGGGAATTGGGATCTACAATGCAGAGTTTGCACTGTTGGTGCCAAAAGTTCAAAGTTCGAGGTTGGTCCAGAATACAACGTCTAACTTGCATTATTTATGCCACGTTTTTTTGATCTATGCACAATGCTAACGGCCCTTGCCCCCCCTTCCAGAGCAAACTCTCCGGATGCTGCTGCCAGCAAGGTGTACGAGTATGTATCTCTCGTGGTGGAAGAGAGTTACAAGGCCAGGCCAGGGTTGGATGGGATAGACACGGCCCAGGCTTCGTAGCTTCTCTGCAGTTTGAGTCTTTGCTTGACACTACACTCTCCGCCTAGACAGTAGGGCCTCTTCTTGGCTTGGCACTAAGCAACGGCATAAGTTCTGGATCCTCAATCAAGAGGCATTGAGATCGATCACCTACGCCCATTGGCTCCAGCGATAGCTCGAGCTAATGTCGTGGCGGCGTTAGTTTTCCAAGCAAGGCCCGGCCATTGATACGAGCCACCGGGGCCAGATGCTGCCAGATCACTGTACCTGCGTCCATCTGATAACCTTGAGAGTTCTGGAGTCATGTACGAGTATGCGAGAGGTTGTCACAGGAAGCTCTTAGTGACTGTAACAGACATCTTTACCAACATCTTCTCGGTTCCTCAAACCTCTCTCAGTTCCATTGCCCTTCTATCCCGCTATTCTCTGCTCTTCTATCCATAGAATCATGTGTACATGTGCTCTTTCACCTTTCTTTTTATGATGCTACGTGCCGTGCATGTTTTTATAAGGTGGCTGGGTGTTTCTCGTCTCTCCCGTCACCCTCTCTTCCATCTCATCCCATTGCCCATCACTCGCCATACCCTTGCTGCAGGAAAATCCTCCCCCCAAAACAGACCAGGGCCATCCTTGGCTCCAGCCTCACTCGACAAAAGTCCATTACTACTCCATACTCTTCGAAATATACATGTTACTTACGAGTCCCTGTCGATTCCCTATCCCCACCCCCTCAAATCTCATCTCGGGCTCGACCGACCCCCAGCAAAGATAGAGATGGCACTACTGCACTTGCTTCCAGGGTTTCTGGTTGGTGAGAGATGGCGAAAAGCACATCAATGGATCCCCGTCAAGTACATACGCGGGCAGGACGACGATGCCACATGAGCAGCCCATCCATGCATGTATGTATATCTCTATGTACCTTCTTTCACCGACTCTTCTTATACCAACCACTCCCTTGTTGGTAGGCTCCTCTTAGACTTAACCCATCCGCCGCTATTTGCTACTTGCAATGCGTCCTTATCCAATGCTCAATGCCGGTCAATGCATGGCGGACACTAGACTCAACTTTCAGCTAAGAGAACGAACTTGCATGTCACCGAAAGATCGGAGTCACCAAAAACTGGGGGAATACGAGAAGTGAGAGAAAATATGTTCCCTGTTCCGGGGGCGATCTCGCTACCCGCAAAAAAAGAACACCATTGTGTGCTTCTTATCTTATGCTGTTGGTTCACGACCACAGCGCGCCAACGCTAGGAAAGTTTTCTAGTCGGAACTTGCCGGCTAAGGGAGAGAAGGTTTTTATCGGCGGGAAGATCACACGTTGCTATCATATCTGGTTTAACCAGGGGATCGTACAGTGCTGTAGACGATCGATCACTCAGCAAGTCAATGTGGTAGTTGGACAAATGGTCGAAGCACAAAACTGAAACCCCGTGATGATTAAGCTTATATGAAAAGAACCTTCTATATAGAACCCCAGTAAGGAAAAAACAGAAATACAAACTACCCAAAACCGAACCGAAACTAAGATAGAAGAAAACAAAAATCCGCTCGAAAAAAACTAGCAGTGCTAAAACACTACGGGTATGGAGACGCTCAACAAAAAGTAGGCAGAGCAGCCGTCACCAGAAGAGAAAAGAAAAAACAAACTGAAATCCAAATAGCAGCAGCAGCAGCAAAGAAAGCAGCAAACACACAAGAGTACAAGAGCAGCAGACTCTTTTCCCACACACAAACAAAGTCGCTAGGCTTTCGTTCCCAAAAATTCCAAATCCAAACCAAAAGTACAATGTTCCATTAATCCATTTCGTTGTCATGTTTCCCGTTTCCATCGCTGATTTCATACCTTTCCAATCGTTTCCGTCGCTGTTCGTACCTTTCCAATCGTTTCCATCGCGTGAGCCGCACTCAATGTATTGCAAACACAAAACAAAAAATAACAAAAAGAGTCCGTCTCTAATCTCGACAAGGCATCCTTGCTAGAGCGTAAAAAATAGGAAGAAGAGAATAAAGTAGTAGTACTCCGTAGAGTGAGAAGAGAGAAAAAGAAGCGCTCAGCAAAGGAGCACATAGGGCAACTAGAGCCATAGAGACAACTGATGCTAAAGGCCAAGCCTGCCTTAGCACCAGAATAAAAACAGAAAATAGAGGCCATTCATGTGTCCATGGATCCCCCATGTTGCGGCACATTGACTAGCCTCGTGCGAAGTGAGTGTGCCTTTGTTCGCCTGTTTAGGCATCCCCCCTGTCCTGTTTAAGAAAATGGGAGGGTGGCATAGCCTCCGGAGCAGCAGATCCTTGCAAAGGAAAAAAAGGACGCGGCTGTTGGTTCGCCTGAGATAGCCGTGTACATGTTCGGGGGATAGAGAGGGGGAAAGGGGGGGTACCCCTGCTGGGCGTCTTTGGCTTCCTGCTGTGGCGATGGGGGAGAGGAGGTGTGTGCATACTCTCTGTGGCTCGGACAGCTGCCTGGTTTCTTTTTGGTGTCACCCAGCAGAAAGCCACGTTGAGAGGACGCATGGGCCGGCCTTCATCCCCACGCCCCGTCGTACCAGTTCCGCCTGCTGCTCTCGCAGCAACAGCGGGCAGCAGTCTAGAACTTTACGGCATCGAGCCAATGGTTGATACCCAGTTCGTAGCGGTGATGCTAGTTTGCGCTGTTTTCCCCTCCTCCACTTGTTGCTGAATTGCGTGCTTTTGTTGCTCTGATGCTTTGTAGTTGCTCACTTTGATGCTGTAGCTGCCTCTGTGTGTGTGAATGCCTTGTCTTGCTCTGCCTGTCCTGTCCAAGCCTCCCGCATTGCATGTGTGCGTACGAACTTGTAAGCAAGTTTGAGATGGGGCCGGCGCGGAACGCGGCGAGAAGAAGAAGAAAAACGTGTGTATGTGTGATGTGTGTGTGTATGCGTACGTACGTGCGTGCGTGTGTGTGTGTCTGTTGTGTGCGTAGCCAGTCATATTGCATCGCCAATCGGAACGGGAGCCTGTGTGTGTCGCACAACCAACCGTCCAGCGTGACGCTGTGTATGCCAAACTCCCCTCCCCGAGACCAGCTCGTTCGTTTCCACAATAGCAAAAGAGAGTTTGGTTTGACGGGCTCCAGCGGTAGCAAAGAGCCAGGGCCACGAGCAATGGCGCAAGCAAGTCTCCAGTCTGTTGCTGCTTTCCTGCTCGGGCCCGCGTTGATTCAGTTGCTTCACATGCCGTGGGGAGTGGCCCAGCTCATCCTGGGGGTGCCCGTCATAGAGTCATACCGCCGGATCTGGTCAGCGACATCGCCAGAGTAGTCTAGATGGACATCTGCAAGTTCATATGGGAAGGCCGTGTACATGTGCTCCTGTTGGCCCATGTATGAAACACCGTCATCGCCAGCCACCTGTTGGTCCATCCGCGGTCCTGTCATCTGCAGCCCAAAGAGGTCCGTTGCTGTATCTGCGGAACCGAAATCCGCCCCGTGCGCCCCTGGGGTCTGGATGGCCGTCGGGTCGATCCGTGGGATGGCAATGGGCATGGAGTAGAAGCCATCCGGCATGCTCGAGGCCGGTGGCGAGCCCAGTCCGCTCTCGATCAGTCGGTACTGGCGCCCATCGGCCAGTGACAGCTCCTGGCTGTACATCTGGCTCCTCACTCGGGCGTTTCTGGCCGCACAGCCGCCCTTTTGGCCAGATAGGGCCTTGATGGAGCTGCGTTGGCTGCTTCGCCGCATGTTGATGCCACCGCCCACGTTTGTCTGGCTGGAGCTTCGTCTGTTCGAGCGGCGCCCAGAGTTCCCCTTTCGGTATCTGGTCGTGCTCTGCACACCGTCACGAACTGCCCAGTCTTCTAAGACCCATTCGTTTGCCCGCTTCGCGTCGCCTGCCAATGGCGACTCGTCCTCTACACACGTTGAGGCCCCAGCTCCATCGGCGCGCTTGCGATCGCGTCTTTTGAATGCCTAGGGTAAGAAAAAAGTCAGCATGTCGGTTGTTCCAGCCCCCAAATTGTATGTATCAAACAGTGAACCAGGGAGTTGGTACTGCTGTCGGAGCAACACAAGACGCGAAGAAAAGAAAAAAGCAAAAACACAAAAAAGGCGGGTAATAGGGCTCAATGACATGGGATCCCTGAACCCTGGACATAGAAAAAGAAAAGAAAACAGAATAGCTGCATATAGAGGAGCGAGGTGCTAGTTTTGGGGTCAAACTCACCGCATTCATGCTCAGGTTGTGGCGGATGCTGTTCTGCCATCCGCCCTTTTCGTTCTTAGCCTTGTTGGTGTTGTCCCGGAACCATTGGTAGAGCTCCTGCAGAGTCATAGTGTAGTCTGGTCGGCTCATTAAAGCTCTGTAGATGAGCTTCGCGTATGGCTCGTCGTTCTTCTCATCGTGTCCAACACCGCTTGCCGGAACAGGATCGGCAGCGTTGGGCACGGCAAGGATCGAATCCATGAAGTCTGCATCTTGGTTATCCATGGGCTCGATCTTGGGCATAACCAGAGAAGCAGGGGTCTCTGCTCGCAGACCCTCTGGAGAGCCAACGTTCGAAGAAGGCGGGACTGCAGACAAACTTGGCATCACGCCAGGAGACGACACCGACATTTTCATGCCAGTTGGCATCTCAGTGTCGGACTCTGCGTGGTAGCTCTCTGTGTAGGGAGTGGGCATGTCTGAATAGTGTTGGGGAAGGTCCTGTGCCGACATGGGAGTGCAGACTTGAGCAAATGATTGATCTCCAGGATGTTGCTGAGGGAAAAAGGCAGTGGTCGGTGGGTAGCCAGACACGGTCGACCATCCACCAGGAGAGGTAGGCGAGTTCTCGTTGCTGCTATTGTAGATGGGCAGGCATGCGCTCCCACAAACGGGTGAGTCTTGAAAGGAGATACAATTCTGGATATCTCCCGGTCCTAGAGGAGGCGATGGCCAGATGTTTTGTACCGTCGACTGATACGACATGTACGGGCTCATATACAAGCTAGAGTCGCTGCAGCAAGTCGGCGGCGAGAGAAGCTGACCTCCTTGCGGGTCTTGCAAATCGTATTGCCCTTGTTGTTGCTGCTGGGGGAGAGCGCAAACCGCCGGAGGAAACGAACATGTATCAGGTTGGTGATGCTGTTGTCCCTGTTCAAAGCCAGATGGCAAAGTCAAGAGGGTCGCAGGTGAACAGCAAGCCATCAAGCCCGATTGCTCTAAAGGTTGGGGGTGGCGGAAATCCGTGTAGCTATCCACCGGAAGCTCCCTTTCTAAAATTGGCGACGCCATAGAATGACAGCGGGAGGCTTTGGAGACAAAGGGGGAAGGGAAAGTGTGTCGAAAGAGAGCAAAGAATGGTAGCAAAAAGGATGTAGTTGTTTTGCTTGGCCCGGAGACTTCTTTGCTCAAAGTAGAAGAAGGAAGCCTGGATGTCGTAACAACGCCGTCAGGGGACGGGAAAAATGGGAAAAAGTGATGACCCAAGGAGATATGTAAGTGGAGGCGGCCAAGTGTCACAAGAATGGCAGTATGGAACACCCGAGCTATGGGAGATATGAGGGGGGAAACAAAGGCAGCCGACGGGATGACAGTGATGAGAAGACAAAAAACGAGTGAGAGAGGGAGGGAAGACAAAGTTTGTAAGGTTCTTTGGAGCAAAGTAGAACGATCCAGCTCTTGCTTCTCGTCGAGTTAGTTCTGACAGCACAGATCTTGTGGGGAGAGTGAAGTTATTTATCAAAATCCTGTGGAGAGGACTCTGATAGATAGAAGGCTGCCCGTGCCATGGGGTAGGAGAAGCCTGCTCGCCGCTCTCTGTCCACCGACTACCAGGGTGTCGAAGCTCCCAGCTCCCGCAAGAGAATCATCCCAGATCGGCCGCTCCGGGGCGTGTGAGCAAAGTTGTTGCATCGGCACACCGTGGACACTAGTGAGGTGCCTGCTCAAACCTTGCCCCCTCCAATAGGTGGACCGGGTACGCTTGAGTACACGAGCCATCTTCTTTGTGCGCCACCTCTTGATAGTGCGTGTGTATGTGCGCTCGTGCATGTGCAGGAGGAGAGCAGCGCGGGAGAGGGAGTGGACGAGAGAGATAGAGAGAGCAAGGCGTGTGCGAGAGTTTCCTAGGTGACATGTATGGCCATGTACACGTTCCCTTGTGGACTGGTCAAGCGTAGTCCTGGCCCCAAGACCAGGCAGATGGAGCATTTTGGGCCGTTCTATCGAGACCTTGTCAACAAGCAGGCAGCTCAGGGTTCGCCGTGTAACCCCCATGAACCAGCACACACACAAAGTCTGGCAGATTCTCAATCGGGCCATCCTCCATCCTTTTCTCCTGTCTCTTTAGAAGTAGCCACCAGTTACACTGTTGAGTAACGCGGGCAAGGCTCGTTGAAACAGTGCCGGGTGGATGTCGATGTGTATGAGATGGCCGGCCGGCATAACCTTAGGCGACAGTTTTGTGTGACAGAGCCAGGGTCAGGAGAGAGTGTGAGAGAAGGAGAGAGCCATGTGGTAGCCACAAGATTTCGACAGCAGTGGATAGGAATCCTGGCCAATGCTTCCATGGCTTCTCTGCCACCGTCCTCGCCGCTGCCATCGCTTCTCTGCCATCCCATCCCATCCCATCCCATCCCATCATCCCAAGCTTCAAGAGACCACAAGTCAGAAGTCTCCACCTCCTCTCTACACGGACCACGGGTATTGCTGGCCATTATTGGTCTATTTACGAACCACTCTTTGCCATCGGCAAATGTACGTAGCCAGGATGCTACTTGAACACTCTCGGGTCAGTTTACCAGCCCTTCTCATTGGCAGCAACGCGGGATCCAAGGCTTGGGCCGACGGCTCGCTGCATTCAACACACCGGTAAGGAGAGATGTAATGGAATCCCGCTGAACCGTCTATTTGTGACCCATGCTGACAGGGGGGGCGCCAGAGCGAAGCTTCCAAAGGAATCCTTCCATGTAATATGTACATCAAAGTAGGGCCGCGGCATCGGCTGAAGGCCTTAGGGGAAAGAAAGGTGCATCCCGCGTATGTCAGGAGACGATTCCGGAAACAAGATGCATTAGGCGATGCCAGCTGAGTTACCAAAGTTTGATTGCCCTTCGTTTCGCATTGATTCATGTCAATAGTCATGCAGCCAAGGGCAGGAGAACGCCTTGCGTCAAGCCACTCCATCCCATCCAGTAGCCTTCTTCGGTCCTCTCTCCAGGCCCTTTCCAGCGGACCTTATCTCTGGTCCGAAGTGTCAGCCGACTCTTCTAGAACACCGGCAAGAAGCGTCAGGCGTCAAACACAAAGATCCTCCTCAGATCTTCCGAGATGTCGGGCTTTTCCCCTGCAGAGGATCACCAAAGTCTCCAGAGAAGGAAGGCTGCTGAACCTTCGCGAAGCATTCTAGCTCCAGGAGTGGGACACGACCATCTTCTCCCGTAGAATGTGCAACGGAAAACAAAACGTGTGCCAATGTTCCTGATTCAGCGACCAGGAGATGGTTTAGCATCGGCGCATTGAAGTCCGAGACGGCAGCGAAGTGTGCACAATTTTGTGAATACCACGCGCAAAGAATCTGCCAATGCCGTCGATGGCCGCAAATTGGCTGTCTTTCCTTGCTTTTTGTTTATTAGCTGAAATAGATATCCTGCCGCTCTAGCTCTCTGAGTCTTTCTAGCTTTGTTTCCTCATGTTTAGTGGATCGAAGAGCTGGTACTATTATTACGGTGTACCTGTATCATCAATTCGTTCGTTCTCTTCGCTTGTTTTTGCCATTTTTCTCTTTTCCTTTCTTCTTTTTAATTTTTTTCATATCCTTGGCAGGGAACGCCAGGAAGCCGCTTTACCAAGATCACAGGATCTATCTTATTCCCTAAACAAAAGACTATATGTACAAGCATGGAGAGCATACGCTGACCAGCCCTTGGTTATTTTCTGTAAAATATCTGCAAACCGTCTAGTTAGTGACTGTTCTTGTACTCGTTGGGCGTTGGGCTTCTTCTCTCATTCATCCCCCGGCGGGTGCTTCTTTCATCCTTACCTTTTTAAACTGAAAGTGCAATTGTAAGATTCCCTGCAAGGTCACAGCGTTAGCTCAGTGGACAAGGTCAAGGATGGCTAATGCAAGGGAAGGGAACGACAAGGGCACAAGCCCAGCTAAGGAACCGCGCTTGTGGCGGCTGTCTCAGAACTGGTGGGCACCTTTTGGTGGCTTGTAGGATTGCATCTAAATCAAGCCAGACCAGGCTGGGCATGACCAAGACAGAGCAGCAAACCGGGTAATGGGGAAATGGCGGCCTCGTACCTTGTCGAATGAGCTTCTAAAGCCACGCTCCTTCTTGGCACTATAGTCCCATTCACGGTCGACAATGCGGAACGCAATGTCTTCGTACGGAGGTCCCGCGATGAAGCGGATGAGACAAGTGTCTACTTCACCCGCGGCAGCAAACGATTCTCCGCGTCGCCTGCCGTGCTCGCGGATGATTTTGAATGTCGGGGCCTTGGTCTTGTCCACCAAGTCCGGGTAGAAGATGTTGAACTTGTATCCCTGCACCACTTTGGGAGGGGGGTTATCATGGTCGTAGTGCGTCTGGTTGTACTTGTTCCATTCGTAGCCCATCTGCACGCGATTGAAATACCTAGGCTTGCGAGCCTGATACTTGTCTGTCCATTGCGGGGGTTTCGAGCCATCCGGCAGGGCTTCTTCAGCCGCAAAAACCTCTTCGTTTTCAGATACTCCACGTGCCGCTTCTCTGTCGTATAGCGCCATGGTGGCTTGAGAATCATCCTCGTTCCTGGTTTCAAATGCATCCGCTTTGCTTGCTGGGGCCTTGGCGCCACCTGAACTATGGCTGCTGATGCCCATACCGCCAGCGGACAGGCCGCTGTTCTTGGATGTCTCTGATGAGCGCGGCGCCTGGCTTGCAAGCCGCTCCTTCTTCTTCGCTTCAATGTCCTCAGCTATGCGAGCCAGCGTGGCTTTGGCCTTCCATACCCTGAGGCTGCGGAGCAATTGCTCCCAGTAGTCCGTATCAATGTCCTCATTGGACCGCAGCTTGGCCTTAATCTGCTGCTCCAGGGTCTCGAGCTGATCAAATGTCTTGGGCGCCAGAATCTTGTCAATGTCGTCCGCAACGCTGTTGACCACTCTCCCCTCATGTCCCTGCGGGTCTAGCTTGGCCCTCCGATCTGCGCACAGCGTCCGCAGGGCCTCCCAGTACCGACGGTTTCGCGAGTCCGTCTCCAGCACATGGTATGACACAATGTTCGAATCGAGCTCGGAGATCTGCGCGGCAGAAGACAGATCTTGTATGACCTTTGTGGGTGCATCCACCTCGATCTCGTCGTCGATTTCGTCGTCGTCGAAGGCGTCGCGGTCCGCGTCGATGTAGCGCAGGTTGAAGGCCAGGACGTCGATCGGCTTCGCCCGTCCCTCGCGCACCCGGATGTCGGCCTTCTTCTTGGCCTGCTTCAGCACGAACTTGTCCTCGTCGGCCACGAACTGCCGTGACTGCTCGTCCTGGCTCAGGTATTTGGCGGCATTGCGGGCGGTCGTCGATGGACCTGGTCGACTCGGTTTGGACACGCGGTTGCCTGAATCGGACCGCGGCGCTGTGGGTTCTCGACGGCCAGACGATGAGCCTCTCGGGTCCGCGATCATGGCTCGCCTTCCGGGATCCATTGTTTCGAGATTGGGAGTTGAGGCGCGCGCAGACAACCGACGAGAAGTAGTTGAGGTGTTGGCTGTGAATCTCACTTGTCGTTAGGCGCTCGGTATTTACTCTCCGATAAGCTTTTTTAGTCTGGTCCGCTAAAATCAGATCATAGCAAGGTCTTGTTGTTGCTCCATCCCTAAAGCTTCCCGTCAAGTAGCGTCACATGACAACCCGCCGCACTCACTTACCCTAGATGAGAAGGCGAGTTGAAGGGGCTTTTTAGTCAGGGTAGCAATAGTAGGTATTGCTGGAAATATCAAAGAATTTGAAAAAAGACATTGATCTGAAGGGTAGAGAATTGGGAAATGATAGGTTTTGACATATGTTGCTGATATGATGTGAGATCAATGGAGAATAAGTACTTTACATGGGGTTTACAAAGGAGCGAACAAGTATCACAGGTAGCACCACATGGAGCATCGTAAAATTGTAACACCCATTACTTCGAGTAGAAACGCTTTGTGAAATTCAATGGCAAAAATAACATATATAAAGTATGTAGGTATATATAGCGCATATATAAATCACCAGATAATACTCATTCACACATGTCTAAATCCCATGACGAAACGCCTCATTCGCCCAAGGGTATCCTAAAGCATTCCCCAGCTTATCCCCCATAACGTGTATATAGTTGAGTGCTTCTTCTCCCTCCAAACCAATGGTTCGGTATACATACAGTGTAGCGGCGTCAAATGTATTTACCCAGGTCAGGTGTCCTGCTTTTCACCAGCCCTGCTTCGGCGGTGCGCCATACTGCGCGCCACCCATTCCCAGGCCGCGAATGCTCTGGCTCCAATCTTGCCAATTGAAGTCAGCTCCCAGCATGTCTGCATCTTCCATTTCGAATTTCTGATTCGACGGCGCAAATGACTCGGGCCAGAGATATGGTGGAACGTGGTGTTGCTCCTCTTTGGGCTGCTGGTTTTGGTTCTGCAGTAGCAGTGCCTGCTGCTGCTGCCTGTCATCCATGCCCATCGCCGGGCCGCCCACATTATCCATGCCGACCGACCCTACGTTCCAAAGCTCGGCCATGGTGACACTGTTCTGTGCCATAATATCATTCATATACTCCATCGTGACGTTGGAGAGGTCCATGGACATTTGTGGTTCAGCATCGGCCTGTGGCTGCACCTGTGGTTGTTGGAAGTGTGGTCCGGCCAATCCTTGCTGTGATGAAGTATTGGTATCTTTAGATATAGGAAAGGTGGCTGGCGTTTGTTGTGCAGAGTTGGGGAGAGACACTGGTATGGGCGCATCTAGATGGACCATGGCTCTCCATCTATCTCTGACCTGCTGCATCCTGGCTTCAGCGCCGGGGATAGGATCAAATCGCCGCTGAGATGCTTTTATCCTCTCTGCGAGATCCAATCGCTTGGCCTCTTCGGGGTTGGCCCTTAGACGCACCACCTCCAATTCTTGATATCTCTTGGCCCTGATGAATAATTTACGCAGGGGAAGGAACACGGAAGCGTGATCAGCCCTCTTGATATTTTCCGATAGGTCTTTGTCGTATCCATTAACAGCCTCCCAGCCGCGCTCCACGAGCGCCGTCCAAGGACGACGGCACGTCTCAACTAGTACGTAGGCAATCGCGTGCCAGTTGGTATATGTCCTAAACAGCCATCGGTATTGTTTGCCTCTGGGATCCATGTTTAGTTTGTGATTATACTCAATGATTTCGATGGACGCAATGTAAATCCGCTCGCGGATGTCGGTCGTAAGCTCACTATCCGTGCCCGGGAACAGCATCGACTGGTAGGTGATGAGGCACATCTTGGCCATGATGATGCGGGATATCATAGCCGCTACCCAATACAGAGCGTCGACGTCCTCTTCCAGGTGCTGAAGGAATTTGTCTTCAATTCTCTTGTAGAATTCGACGAGAAGTTGCTCCTTTTCCGCAACTGTGTTGATCCCCACCTTTGTACACGAGTTCTTACCATTTGATGCCTCGTGTAAGCGTCTCGACATGGCGCAAACCTCGAACCTCACTAGAGAAATAGTAGTGTCCGACTTTCCCTCCCTTGCTACTGGAATTTGGGTGCCCGTGGGCGTAATGTCAGAATCGTTGATGGCGGTAGGGAACTGAGTGTCAAAGTCTCCCTCTGCAACAATCAAGTCGGTGCCCATTTCTTCCGAGGAACGAAAGTCTAAAGTAAGGATGGCCCACCAAAGACGCCGTCTCTGTTCTGTGTCATATGGAGAGAGCCCGAAGTTAGTTCCATCACGGTGAATACCTAGACCTTGTGCGATCCGAATCAATAGGCCAGTGAGGGACCAGGCAAAGCGTGTTTCGTCGTGCCGCCTGACCACAAGAAGGAACAGTGTGAGCGCCTGGACGACTGCAAAATCGGATGTATTGAGGAAGTTAGCCTTGGCAAGCGACTGTTCCACAGCGAAGCGAAACTGCGCAAGTAACTCTTCTTTGCCTGTACCAAAATTGGTTTGAACCTAGAGCCATGTTAGAGATACAAGGATTACCAGAAGGGTTGTAATGACTTACATCAGCTTCCTCGAGCGTTACAACGGCGGCAAAATATACCGCAAAGACTAACGTTTCATTACCAGGGGTAAGCTTTTCCGGATTCCTCCGGGCCTCCCGCAGTATAGCCTCCATGGTTGGAACATGGAGTATTTTGAGTAATGGATCTACGTTTTCGAGATAGACCGACCAGAGAAACGTGCCGTGGGAAGGTAGGGGATGGCATTTTTGTAAATTGACATCGATGGACCTATACCCCAGGATGAACGCATGATGGTCATAAACGGAGCTCGCAGCAGTGGTGGGTGAATCGATGGGCGGCGATTCTTCAAACTCAGAATCATCGGCGTCTTCGTCGGTCAGCTTTTGTGTTTCCTCGCGAATGGCATCTAGCTGTACATATGATATATCTCGTTAGCAAAACGAATTTGTTTTAGCCCGCCCTTGCAACAAAGGGCCGTAGGCTAAGGAAAAGGGGAAGAGGGGGAGACTGTACCTCATCATTCAACCTCGACCAGAATCCACTACTAACATAGCGAGAAGTGCCCTTGTTATCATTCAAGACCAGTCGACCCAGCTGCTTCCGGCTCTCTCTCATCAGCCGTGATTCACCGCCATCTCCGGTAGAGTGGCTATCGCTATCGCCTGCAAGCCCCGAGGCGAGTGCACCTAAGCTGGTAGACTTTGCTCGCTGAGCTATGGGGGATCCTTCGTTGGAGGGCGAGTCGCCGGTGGACGACACTCTGGCGCCCGTCTCGATTTCGATCTGGCCGCTCAATTCCTCGACAATACCCTCGAGCTTCTTGAGCCGCTTGACCAGCTCAACCTCGCGCTGGCTCGTCGCCTTGGGAGGGGCATTCGGGTCCTTAGGCCGGTGCTGGCGCGGCGCACGGCCAGGAGCGGGAAAGACGCATGGGATGAGGGCGCGGCGGCAGTTGGAGCACGGCATCTGCTTGTCGCATCGCACCTTGCGCCTCCGACAGGTGACGCAGGATCGCGGATTCAGCAGCGGTGTTCCCGAGTCACCCGGGGCCATGACGGGGCCATAGTGGGCATCTGGCCCGGTCGTCTGATAGATGGTGACGTTGTTCGGATGGTGCGGCGACGATGCGCTCTGCTCGGCCATGTTCTGCTGCGGCGACGTCGCAGAGGCGGAGGCGCTGAAGTCGAAATTCGCCGCCATTGCGTCTCTCTCTCCCGCCTCTTTTCCCCCTATGTTGGCCGTGTCCGTATGTGCCGTGTCGCTGGAAAGGCGTGCCGAGAAATCGATGACCTCACAAACGGCAAGGAAACTTCAAATTTCGGACTGACAACTAATGACGCAGGGCTCGGGTGAGATACAAGACAGCCAGCGGTCTGCTCGTCCGCGGAACGCCTTTGAGGGGGGGCCTGAATCGCATCAATGCTGTGGCAGCTCCGGCGGTGCAACGGATTCAAGCGCTTTACAATACAAACAGCAGTGCGGCAAAGACGTGAATCGTTGGTATGATAAAGGAAAAGATGGCGATTTGCAGACGGGAACAAGCTCTGGACTCAAGTGGGGAGGGAGTTACTAGGAAGAGCGAAAGGGAAAACCTTCAAGCCACAGTGGGCTGGCTGGCAGGTAGATTGGCAGAGCTGCAGGTGGTGGAGACGCTGTGGCCGGCCTGGGGACTGTGGCATTGCCCAAATCGGGCGGCTACTTGATCGTTATTTGCCATGCCCAGAGACAGTCGGCGTCTGAGCCGTATCCGTGAGCCTTTGACCTCGACTCCAGCTGGACGTTGGCATGCATAGGGCACACAGCGTATCGAAGCCACTGGATGTACGCCTGGTGTTCCGCCGGATAAACGCCTGTGACGGCACAGTAGCCTGCACCGCCACAGCCTGGGTACAGGTACTTTGGCATGTGCCTGTCAGCAGTGTGACAAAGCACGAGCATGTAAGCCTGGAAATAGGGACTAACAATTACCAGGGTAGGCAGGTGTCGTCTTACGCTGTTCCCGGGCACGGAGATCCATCCATAGGACTATTCTCGCCTGGCTTGGCGACTATTCCTGGCCATTGATTGATTCTGTGGATGGATGCTAAAGAAGAGCATCGATGAAAATTCTGCACCCTTGGAAAGAGATGCCGATAGTACCTATACCTGTCTATGCGACATGAGGAGCAGTTCCCGCAAATCAGCCCCCACAGGATCCGTTCTAGAACTGTGGACACACCAAAGAATTGTTTAAAATAGGTGTTGGCAGACGTCTTTTTGTTTTGCCAATTTGTAATCCGGCCCCCCTCGGCGCCGGCCGTACTCACGGTCTTGCACTGGAGCAGGTCCGTGGAATAGTGTCCATGGATCCAAAACGGTTGGCGCTGCTGCCGAGCGATAGAAAACTCGATCCTTCGGACTTTAGATACCTAATCTGTTTATGGTCGCACACGCTTACTGTGCAGCATGACAACGCAGCCTGACGTCGACTACTAGTTTTGCTGTGAATCGAACCCATCCCGGCGTTCTCTTCGTCTCTGCCAGGTACCCAGATAGCCGGCAGATACGGGCTGTAAATAATATGGAGCTTCCAAGGTATATCCGTAGTATATTTCCGTGTGGCTGCAACGTTTTCGCTACTTTTTGGTACCACCTACGTCTATGATCTCAGCGGAAGCCCTTTATACCTTTTTGCGGTAACTCGTAGGTTGTTGGCGGCGCCCGTTCCACTTCAATGTTAGTTCGGCTCATGTCTTCATCCGACCTAGAGCCTAATGTCGTACAGAAATGCTGGTTGCTCGAATCAATTGATGCGACAACTTCTCCCTGCAGCGCAGAAATGCCAGCACTTTGGCTCTTTTTTGAGCCCAGCCCAGGGCACCGGGTCTCATGTCTGCAACAACTCTACATGTAGGTTTATACGACGAGACCCACCTCTGTCGCCCAGCAATCACCCCGCACGTGGTGTGGGGGATGGCGAATCAAGCAGCATCGATATAAATGGACGGAGCCAGAGCCGCTCAGGCTTGCAGCAGCTGGTTGACCGGTTGCAGTGTGTATTGCGAGCATCACCGCCTCAGCCCGGGGGAATGGATGGATGGATTGGCCTTTGCATCCGACACTGGCCCCCCATTGGGGTCCAATTAGTGGCCACTTGGCGGATTGATGTTGGGCTGCGTCCCATCCCGCCGGCACTAACATGGGAGAAAACATCGCGAACGCAGAGAAACTCGCCTATTACCTACAGTAGCGGCTAGGTGGGAACTTGTTTCCACTTGTTGCCGCCAATTTTTTTTCTATCATATTTCCAGATTGAATCAGGTACGTGAGCGATTGAAGTTCGGTTTGCATCGACGCTCGACGGATATAGGCGAGGTCAGGCATATGTGCAGTGCTGCAACGCAACGCAGTGGATATTGGGCGCTTACCGCGCACCATACTGTATGCAAAGTATGGTTGCATACGTCTTACGGTCAGTTCGAGTGTGTTGCCGTGGCTTGAAGTGCAGACAGTGATAAACCTTGTCCACCAATAGAGGATGGGATCCGTGAGTGAGCTATGCTGGACGAGTGTCGAGCACCTAGCGTACTCTCGAGATGACCTCATGTTGCACACCACCATGCAGAAGCAGAGTATCGACAACAGACTCGCAGGCCAAGACATCTCACCCATTGGCCATGCAGATAATTAATTTACAGATTGCAGAAGTTGTGCCTCAGCTCTGTTGGATGAAGAGACGACCACGTGCCTTTGTGAAGTCGGAAGGTCACTGAACCTGTTTGTGGTGTCCTCGCAGAGCCGCAAACTGAGATGTGGTGCTGTATCATTGGCGATTCCGCGAGACACTAGGTCGTCGTGGCCCGAGCCTGATGAAGAATGATGGTTGGGACGGCAATGGGGATGCCAGACCGCATATCCTCTGGCCGCCAGAAGGCCATGAGCTGATGGATGTAAGGGGAACAGAGGGGGTTTAAGAAGATGCGGTTGCCCCGGCGTGAATGTTGCGGTACTGTAGTCTTCAATAATTCAAGTTCCTCGGTGTTTTCGCTTGCAAAGTACTCGTTCAATTCAACACCTAGACCAACAAAGGCCTTATTCAACATGGCTGATGAGAAAGCAGGAGAGTTGCCGTAAGTAGGTGGTCGCAATTCGAGCAAAGCCTCATGTTGATGTGTCAGCAGCCCTGCGGTGACATCATACCTCCAAGAGGAAGAGATTGACCTCACATACAGACTGGTCAAAATAGGCCAGGACGACGGCAACAGCAGTAACATGGATAAGATCAATACCGATGTGGCCAAGACGCCAAAGACAACAGTTGCAGCAGACGATTCGCCAGTCTCGGATGCCGGAACGACCCATTCGTGGGAGATGATCGATGCAAACAATGTGGTCACGGCTGAGTAGGACGAGTTATAAATGATACTCGAGGTGGTGTTGGACTGATTTGGGTTGTGTTTTCTTGCTTTTAGTTTTCCCCTTATGCGAGTTACGATGAAAAAAGAATGTCCACGTTGCTCCCCTGATTTTTCACGACCTGTGGTCCAGGACGTCCGTGCTACTCACTCACATGGTGTCAGTGTACCTTCCTAGTACCTTAGCCATAGCTACTCTTGTATATTACATTCCTCTTTCATTAGTAGCTCATGACTCCAATTTCTGTTGCTGATATTTCAACATGAAATTGATGAAATATCCCGAGAAAGCGTCAAGCAAGCCATTAGCATTGTCGTCAATCAACACATTTATCGCCGCATGTGAATACCGACAAACTGCCCGTGATGCCCAAATACGAAATTGCAAAGAGCCCGCACAAAAATTAGCGTGGTCGTGGTTCTTTAGCCCCAAAACCCGCCCCAAGCTCCAATCATTGGCCGCCATTTACGCCGCCAACCCGATAAGCGCTATCTGCACGTGAGCCCACACATTCGCTTCTCGTAGGGTTTTCCACCCCCACAGATCGCATAAGGAAAATTTGCCCTGAAAAGCTTCAGCTTCACGACGGCAATCCGCGACTTTGGCACGTTTCTCACGACTCTAACGCCCCCAACCCTTCAGACACAATGGCCAAGCAATCGTAAGTCGCTTTAATTTTCTAGCAGGAAGTTTTTTCGTATCTGTCCTCTCTTCGTTTTCTCGACGAGATGAATGAAACACTGGAGGAGCAAGAGCCGGGCAAGAGGAGGACGATGGAATTTCCCACCGAGGGACACACATTCGAGACCGACGATTTGGGGCTCTGCAGCACCACCGAACCAATCTGCTCGAATTTCTTTGTGAAATAGATTTTTACGTCAGAAGATTCGAAACGCAACCCGCAAACCAGCTCGAGATTTTTAGGAGGGAAGGGAATTCGGGATTATGCTCGCCGGCACCAGTTTTCATGATTCTCCGTCGAAGAATTGCAAAAGACGAGAGAGGAGGATTGAACACAACAAACGTATCAAGAGAACTTGTGGACTGACCAAGCGTGTGCGTGCAGTCGTGGTGCCCCTGGTGGCAAGCTCAAGATGACCCTCGGTCTCCCCGTCGGTGCCGTCATGAACTGCGCCGACAACTCTGGTGCCCGTAACCTGTACATCATCTCCGTCAAGGGTATCGGTGCTCGCCTGAACCGTCTGCCCGCCGGCGGTGTCGGTGACATGGTCATGGCTACCGTCAAGAAGGGAAAGCCTGAGCTGCGAAAGAAGGTCCACCCCGCCGTCATTGTCCGACAGTCCAAGCCCTGGAAGCGATTCGACGGTGTTTTCCTGTACTTCGAGGACAACGCTGGTGTTGTACGTTTTTTTCTATCTCCCATCTGGTCGAAGAATGGTTGCGGTCCCCCCGATTCCGAGGCATAGGCCGCGCCATTCGAGACCAGAACAACCCCCGTAGCTGCTACGACAAGAAGCTAACATAATGCCTACTACAGATCGTCAACCCCAAGGGTGAGATGAAGGGCTCTGCCATCACTGGCCCCGTCGGCAAGGAGGCTGCTGAGCTGTGGCCCGTAAGTTTTCTTCTACTTCAAGCGCCCATAAAAAGATTTCACTCTAACATTTTCGTCTCTAGCGTATTGCCAGCAACTCCGGTGTCGTCATGTAAAGAGGTTGTTAAACGAAGGGAGGGAATTTTTTTTTATTTACCAAACAGAAGAGAGGAATGAAAAAAAGACAAATGACCAAGTCCCTCGATGCGATCTTATAGAAGCGTGGAAATCTCTTTCCCGCCTCCTGTCCCTTTTTCTGAGATTTTTTTGTTCTTTGGGGCATGGGAGGGGGAAAAAAGAAACGGGAAAGTAAAGTCGCTGGATTGGCAGGCTCTTGCATTTCGGTTGCGGCGTGTAACGATGATTCAATATCAGGTATCGCATCAAACGGACAAAGACAAAAAAATATCCAAGTCCGAGTCTTTTTTAAATTAATGCTGGGTGAATGCTGCATGCCACGATGATGCCATTATTGTACCGTAGAGGAAGTGAAATTTTGACTTGACAAGTCTTTGTATTGCCACTTTTGTCTACTGCGAATCGGTCCCTGTGGATATCTCCAGTGGTTACCCTGCACGAAAATTCAAAATATCGTCATTTTTACCAGTTAACTTACAAAACAGGCACTAGGCCAATTGAACCGTAAATTGGAAAATACTCCCTTCAAGTCTATTCTCTCAAATTTTATTATACATCAGCAGTCCTCTATGGTGTGTTTGCGGGTTATACTGTATGTTTTACCATGCATTTTCTCTTCAACATGTCACTCCCACTCTACGCAGCCAACTCACTTTAACTAAGCACAGCTAAAATGTTACTTCACACCTTCATACGACACTCATACAAATTATATCAAACCAACAACTTTTATTTATTCAACAGCACGAAAGAAAAGCGTTTATTACGTACGAGCAAAAAAGCACCCACAGCCATTCAGATGCTCAGAAAAAATAGATACAGGCAAAAACCGAAAAAAAAGGCCTTCCGCCCTCTCTCCCCCTTCACACAAATATGCCTCCTCCCCTCCCCTCCCCTCCCCTACCATTCGCATACCTTTGAATGTGTTTGTACAAAAACAAAGATGAGGGAAAAAAAACTAAAAACACACAGAAAATGAAGAATGCGCAATAAAAGGAAAAATTGCAAATCGAAAAAAAAAACATCAAAACATTTCCCCCTGTATAGCCGTCACTATGAGGAGGCCACCAACGCCGGACGGACCAACTGGGTTCAAATGCCCCATGATATGCTGGTCCGAATGCCAATCCAGGAAAAAAGAGAAAACAAGAGAAAAACGAAAAAAAGAGACCGATGTCCAAGTGCATCGTCGTCGTATTTGAAACATCCCACCGCCGTATATGTGGTCCACTTTTTTTTCTGAAATGATCAAACTGTGTCCACCCCCTTTTTTTGTTGATTAAAGTGTTGAGAGCCCGTTTCATTCGTGCAAGTCGTCTTTGCCAATTTTCTTGACTGGCAATACACAAAACACTCCTGTCGTCCAAGTATGATACATGAATCGGCATCGCGGGAGAATAAAAAAACCCTTCTGATATTGGAAAGGCGATAATAAGATCGTACAGTCAAGCTGCTGTATATTTGATCGGGCCTCGTTGATTCATAAGGCAGCCACATGTTTGGCTTTTTTTGCTAGATTAGATGGAGTTTTTAAGATGAGGGGTACGGGTATCCCATTCCGTGCATATGTTGTTGCGGCTGTTGAGGATTAAACGGTGGCGGCATTGGAGTCTGCTCGACCGGTTCCTTCTTGGCCGACTTCACCTTGGGCTTCGGAGCGATAAGTCCAACCCTCTGCTCGGCCGCTGCCTGCGCGGCCTTTTTAGCAGCGAGGGTTGCCTTTCGCTTCTCGACAGCACCAGCCATGTTGCCATTCGCCCAGCGACCTGGAATACATTGTTAGAGAGTTGAACAAGAAAAAGTAAAAGAGGTCTCATCCTCTCTGATGATGTTGAATACTTACTCTTCATGGATGCCGACATCTTCTCGGATTTGGTCATAGACTTGTAATCCTTTGCTGGCTCCTCTGCTTCCTCGCCATTGGGAAGCGACGATGGCGTTCCCTTGCGGCTCGCGGGTGTGTTTCGAACCACCTTGATCTTCTGAATCTTGCGATTGTTGACGCCTGCGAGTGTATCCGGGTCGAGCATCTCGGTAGGAGCAAAGTCCTCTTCGACTCCAAGTGGGGCGCCGCCGCTGGTACGCTTGTTCCTCTTCTTGGTAGGAGCCTGCGCGGCCTCCTCGCTCTCTTCAGCGTCGTCACGGAATCGCTTCTGACGCTTGGGGCGGAACGAATACGACGACTCGGCTGTGTGCGAGGTCGAGTCCGAGTCGGCGGTAGAGGGTCGCGAGTCACCATTATCCGTAATTTCTGAAGACGGTTCGCTAATGTTCTTGCCCTTGGGGATCTTGAGAGTCAAGAGATGGCGACGCCTGGGCGGCTTCTCTTCCATCTGGGGCTCTTCCTCGACGAATTGGTAACCCAGAGACTCTTCGTCGTACTTGATGGGCTGCTTAACACGCGCCTTACGACCTGACCTTGGCGTATCGCGGACAGACGGTTCTTCGCTTATGGGGGTTGATACGAGCTCCTCGACAATGCTGGGGACATTCATCTTGGGTCGCGTTGTACGGTTGCGCCTTCTCTTTGTCTCGCCAGCCTCTTCGTCTGAGAGGATGGGTTCGCTATTGAAGCTGGCGCCGAAACCATACTGACCATCATCGTTATCGCCATTAGCCGTCTTGCGGCGTCGAGGTCGGCCAGTGGGAACAGGGGTCGAACTGCGGCTGATGTCCTGGGTTGCTGGGTCAAACAGTTGTACGGGCTTGCGTTGTCTCTTGCCAGTGACTTCGTCTGCCTCAGTAGCCTTGGCCGTGGGCTTTGGCTGGTTGCGCAGCGAACGACCGCGGGTCATGATTCCTGCTTGCTGTGTCTCCGGATTCTGGCGGCCAATCTTGGATGGATGAGGGTCATACTCAAATCCATAAGCGGCTGCCATGATTCTATCTTGGTTCTGGAGGTAGCGAGTCTCGGTCATGCCTTCTCTGTCCTTGGATCTGTATCCCTTGACGACAAACTCGGGCTCCTCGTAGTTGACGCCGTGCTGATGGAAGTTGCGTGTTCTAGACTCATATTTGATGTCTGCTACGCGTCTGCGAAGAGAATTCTCATAATCGTCGACAATCTTGCCGAGACCAGTCCATTCGGTTTGCCATTGAAAAAGGGAAACATTGATGGATTCCAAAACCTCGAACAGCTCGGCTGTAGACATGTCCTCATAGTTCTCAATGGCGGCGAGGTATTCTTCAGGATTCCTTAGCTTGCGGTAGCGGAATGATCGGCTTCGCTCAGTAGGCTCTTCGGAAACATCCACATCGTCGCCGTCGTCTCCACCAGCAGCTGGGGAATTGGAAGCAGTTGGGTCAATTGAGTCGGGAGCAGGAGAGCCTCGCAAAGGTGTGTTGAGAGCGGGTGTAGGTGCCTCAATCCCAGTTGCGTCGTCGTTGTCATCAACCATTGGTTCCATGTCATTTGTCTCGCGGTCATCCGCAGTTTGCTCTTCGCTGGTGGCCACCTCATCTTCCTGCTGTGCCTTTCTTTCAGGATATGAGACGTACTCTCCATCAATATAAGGAGTCAAGTGAGCCCAGCGGCCAACAGGTCTGGGCTGTGGCTTGAATGGACCTCGCTCAGAAGGTTGGGTTGATGGAGTCTGGGCTGCAGGCTTCACTTGCACCTCTTGAACATGGATTTCTGGCAATGCTGGGGCGACAGAAGCATCGTCTTCCGGTATTGGCGCCGGCAGCTCGACGGATTTTACGTCCACACTTGTAACCTGAGAGTCTTCTAGGATTGTGGAGTCGAAAGCAGATGTTGACGGAGATGCTGGTGTGCTGGCGACTGTAGCTGAAATTGCGACAGGGGGAGGAGGACTGGATGCCTTGGACTCTGGCTCTGGGGACTGCTGCTTCGGTGTTCCTTGTGCTTGGGGCTCAGGTTGTTGTATCAATGGAGCAGAAACCGTAAACAAGTGTGCAGCAGCCGAAGGATAATACGGCAGCTCCTGTGATGGAGGTTGGGGTTTAGACTCGGACTGAGCATCCATATTGCTGTCCCGTGTCTCCTCAGGGCTGTCTTGAAGAATTTCCTTTTCGGGAAGTGACAGAGGCGGCTTAACTGATACCGTATCTTCAGCGGGTGTCACCTCGGCAGTGCGTGATGCAGGCGGTGGAGGCGAGGACTGGGAAGGGGATTGACGAGGCTGTGAGTCTTGCTCATGTTTCTCAGTAGATTGTTCCAAGTTGTTGTTGTCGGCATTCTTGTTGTTGTCAGGTGGAGACGGTTGAGCGCCATCTTGTGTAGCTGTATCCAAAGTGGCGTCGTGAGCTTGTTGAATTTTGAGTTGTGGCTCAGCCGCAGTCTCAGGAGCGTTTGAGGCTGGTGCCGTGGTGTCGTGTGGCGAGTGCAGCCGCGCACGGCCAGCCTCAGAATGAGACTGAGAGTGAGACTCGCCTTCGGGCTTGATATCAGAGAATTCAGTGATTTCAGCGGGAGAAGCAACAGAAACAATGGCTTCTTCAGCAGATTCTGCGTGGTTCAGGCGCTGCTCAGCTTCCAGCGGCTGTTCGGCGAGGCCGGCATGACTGAAGCTGCTGTCCTGGCCTGAATGGATGGGTGTAGATTTTTGTGGGCCGACGGAAAGGTCCGTGGATGAAGCATTTGAGTGATCCATGTGAGCGCTGTCGGATTTCTCAGAGTCTGAATAGAGAACGCCAACCTCAATGGTGTCATGAACGGTATCCTGGACGTCGTTTTCGTCGTCTTCGACGTCGTCCTTGTAGGCCCTTGCCTCGGACATCTTCCTGGAGGGATTGCGGCGCCGGCTGGAGGGCGTGTCAGCGTCAACAGAGGCGCCTCTCCTCTTGAGTCCAGAGCCGTAGAGATCCTCGGAGTCGTAGCTGCTGCTGTCCGGCCTTCGCTTCTTATTGCGGGCTGAGGCGGATGCAGATGCAGAAACGGGGTTTGTAAAGTCAACGTCGTCGTCAATCTGCTCAAAGGTGTAGTCGACACGCGCGCGTTTGCGAAGACTGTGACCGCCCTTTTTGGGGCTTTCATTTTCATAGTCATCATCGGCCACGGCGTAGTCATCCATGGTTTTTGACCTCTTCCTCAGATTGGAGGGCCGGGTTGGTCCTGGCGTTGAGAAAGTGAAGGCAGGCTGAAGAGATTTGTTGGCGCGCCGGCCCTGGGGTGCGCCTTGGGGAGTGTTAGTGGCATGCGCCATGATGGGACTGGCAGACGACTGAAGGCGCTCAAAAGAAGCGTCTGAAGTAGACGGAGGAGATGCAGATACTCCAAGGGGCTTGCGACGGTTGTTTGTTGCGCGGCGAGCGCGGTCCATGATGCCAGGCCGTTGCAGCCTGTGAGGGAAACAAGTGAGGTTAAAGGGGTGTAAGAGAAGAGGCAATGCAGGGAAGATGTCATCCGCGAAAATGCGAGGCAGCGATGCCGGGCAAGAAGAGCGGGAGAATTGGCTGACAGACAGCAAGACGAGTAACAAAGAGATGATAGAAGGATAGGGAGGTGGATGAGAGGCTCGTGAACTGACGGCGATGAGTTGCTTTGTTATAAAATGAGAGGCGGATCAACGTGACGTGCCGGCACAAGCGAGCAGGTTTTTCGTCGCCGCCAGCAAAACAACAATAGCAATCAACAATCAGCTGCGGCAATGGACGCACATCCGGCACAATAAGAAGACGCAATAGAAGCCGCCGCCAGCTGCTGCGATGATGCCGCAGTGAGCTCGATATCAGAGATTTCTGAGGGCAGCCTTTTTCCACGCTGTCAGTGCAGCTCTCCTTTGGTTTTCGGCTTCGTGGATCGAATAAGCCACCGGCTGTTCTCTCGATTCTCACTGGCTGGCGCCCGCGCCGGTACGTACTGCCCAGGTACAGATTCTACCGCCGCGGTACGAATGGGCCTCAGCGCGGCGTGCAGCCTCGCCAAGTACCCACATGTACCAGTACGGTATCACTTGAGCGCACCGCTGGGGCCGTGTACTTTTACGGAGTCATACCTCTGGCAACCTTATTCCATCTTGTTCCATTTTCGCCCCCTTCCAGGCCCAGATTACACTCATTATAGAGTAAAGTCATCGACATGTTACGTATTAATCTTAAATCCCCTCACCAAAGGGTGTCTCTATTTCATCACCCAGAACTCATACATCTCATCGCGGGTAAACAGTGTTTTGTTTGGGACGTTTTCTAGGCTTGTTCCGGCCTGGCGCGCGTCTCACAAACGAGCATCAGGCCCTGCTCTCGCCTGTAGCCGTAGGGCATGCTTGAGGGTTTTAGTGCTTCATCGACTTATACAAGATGGGCACCTAAGGTAGCAACGCTGCTTCATCACCAAAGACCAAGGCCCGCTGTGGCTTGTGTTCTGATACGCAGCGTAAGCTGAGCACCTTGGTGGTACTGCCTACTGCTAACCTTCTATTAATGGGACCTGTAGGATTGATCCTGCGGCTGTGTGCATTACATAACTACTCCGTCGTAGACTATTATCTAGATCAGATATGACGCTTCAATCCTTCGTAGATGCGTTGTCAATTTTTGTAGGCAGGGCGGGCAACTTAAATGCGCTTTACTGTCCAACTCTCAATACCTCACAGGCAACTGCTTCATGTTGCTACAAGTACCTCTACATCTCCACTACCAAAAGCGGCACTACGCCCTCAGTCACAACACACACCGCGTGACAATGACACATGTACTTTGACCACCTGCAGATGTCAACACCACACAACGCATCCAGATTTGTGCCCGTACTCGTCCAGGTCCAGGTACCCACCGCCAAAGATACTTTTGGCTGCAACAGGGCGAGTTCAGCGCTAAACCAACTGCAGGCCCGCTGAATCTGAATCTGCTGCTGCCTTGCACATGTACTCCGTAACTCGCTACAGATGTTCCCAGATGGCCGCTTTTAATCATTTGATCCATCATCCCATGTACCAGCTGCCTTGTCACTTGTCCTTTTTGTCTCACTCACTCTCTGCTCACTCTCCGCTCACTTTCACATCATCTCAATGCTGCTTGAATTACCGTAAACATTTCTTTATGCCTCAACAAATTGTGCAAACAAACTCTATTGTTTGATATTTAGCAGTACTTTGTCCAATACGAGCTCCTGTATGTAAGCTGCTGGAATGCGCCTACATTTGCTGACCATCCCCCAAGCTTCTTTTTATATCGACCTGCAATCGCTACCCCACCACTGCATACCGCGCTACTCCGTATTCCAACCAGAAACAGAGCACAGCTGAAGTACCAACCAAACAATCAATCAATCACAAACACCTGCATCACCAACGTCAGCAGCATCTCCCGTCATAGCATCCGGATATCGCCAGCCATCAGCTCTTCTTATAATTCCGCCATGGCCTCCAAAAAGTCCAAGGCGGCGCCTGCCGACGACAATCTCGACGAGCTCTTCTCGGGCATTGGCGACGAATCCAAGGCCAAGAAGCCATCCAAGAAGCCGACATCTGCTGCCGCCAAGGCAATTGGCAACGACGATATCCTCGCCGACCTCGAATCCGAGCTGGCTCCCTCGCCTGCGTCTCGCCCGCACACGCCTCGCCTCAAGGAGACCATCGCCCGACGCTCAACAGCTACTCCTCCTGCCGGCGACGAAAAGGCAGCTGCTGCGCGCAAGTCCACCGACAGCTCCAGGAGCCTTCGGGCCAGCTTCACTCCCAGCGCCACGAGCTCCGAGCTCCATGAATCAGAGAAGAGGGCCGCCGAACAGGCGCAGCCTCAGCAGTCTGGAGGCGGCTGGTGGGGTGGCATCCTGTCGACTGCGACCGGCGTCATGAAGCAGGCCGAGGCTGCCTACAACCAGATCCAGCAGAACGAAGAAGCTCAGAAGTGGGCAGAACAAGTCAAGGGCCTTAGAAGCGGCATTGATGTCAACACACTGAGGAGCTATGGTAAGTCTTGAGCTTCATCCTTTATCCTTGACGCAAGGTTCAACGTGTCCGGCTAACACCCTGGCTTCAAGGTGACGAGCTTCGCAACCGAGCTCTACCAACTCTATCCAACATCATCAACACCATCGCACCTCCTATCGGCTCCCACGAACGCCTCCTCATTCATATTACCCACGACATGGTTGGATACCCCTCTCTTGACCCTCTCATCTACGAAGTCTTCTCCGACGTCATGCAGCAGGTGGAAGGCGGTGAGCTCAAGGTTGTCCAAAGGGGTCACGAAAGCGGCGGCCCGCGATCTCACGACAACGCCGCTGGCTGGGACGATGGCCCTTGGTGGAGACAAGTTGACCAGGCTCGCGAGCTGGGCGTGGTGAAGGGCCTTGTTGAGGGCACAAAGCTTTGCCGCGTCAATGCAGAGTCTTATGCGACCGAGTACTTTGCCACAAAGGGAGGCGTTGAAGCCGTCAAGACAGAGGCGAGATCGGGCATCAGCGAGCCTGGTTCCGTCCGGACGTCGGACTTGTTCCTATCTGTCCAAGCCATTGTCAATGACCACGACAAGGCCCTTTTCGGCCGAACCGCAGCGGCCGCAAAAGAGAAGGAATCTGAAGATACCGAGGAGGAAAATGAAGAAGAGTTCCGCTTCGCCATTTTCATTATTGACCCGGTTCACGAGATCGAATACGGCACTACTAGCCAGCCTATTCCCGCCAAGTGGGCTCGCTGGCTCGAGGCTCCTCGTCCCATGACTCCTCAGTCGGGAGACGACGTTCCTGGATCCCTGCATAACCGCGTCCATGAGGATATCCGAAGCATTGTCGAGACGGGTGAGCTCGACCCCAGGGAGTGGGTGGCGGCTTGGATAAAGGAATCTCTTGTGCTCTCTGCTGGCATTGTTGCCCAGTGGTATGTTGCTAGACGCATGCAAGTTGGTGTGAACCACGCCAGAGCGAGTGCTGAAGAGGAGGACGATGACGAGGAAGAGGAGGAGGAATCTGATGATGATACCGAGTAAATGATACACCGCCGTAGGCTTTTTGATAATTCTGGACAATATATGTGAAACTTTCTTATTATATTTGTGTTGTAAGTCGATGCAGTTGTATCCTGTGAAACTCATGAGGCTCCTCTATCCAGCGATCTTATTTCTTCAGGTTTACTCTATTGAATAGGCCGTCTACAAGGTCTCTACAATTCAGTCGACTTCTATGTCTACTCGCTGCCAAGTTCTACACCCCGTGTTTTCCTTCTCCTCACCATCCTGTGCTACAGTCCAGGCATGGCCTTTCCAAGCTCTCCCTTGGCTGCCCTCGTCGCATCCTCCATCTTGACGAGCCTCAGCGGGCGATACTCTGGATTCCACATCTGCTCGTTAATCCACTCTTCAAGATCGCCGTCGTCGGACGGGATGTTCTTTTCTGTCGCCACACCTTCCTCCACGGCGGCCTTGATTACGCTCTTTGCAACTTGGACGCTGACGGATCTTACTTCTTCTACGTCTGGTAGGAGAGTTGCTGTCGGATCTTTGAGCGTTGGGCTGAGTGCCGCGACGCCTTGGACAGCTGCGACGAGCATGCGGTCGGTGAGCAGCTTTGCGCGACTAAGAATGCACCCGAGGCCAATACCAGGGAAAACCACCGAATTATTGCACTCGGCAATCTCAATCGTGATATCGCCCCCGTCCTTACCCCAGGGGCCAGTAACGGGATCAAAGGGAGATCCCGTTGCGACCAGAGCCTGGCCATTGGTCCACTTGAGCAGATCGGCTGGCTTTGCCTCATGAAGCCGTGTTGGGTTGGAGAGCGGGAAGATGATTGGGCGTGGGCAGTTTTCGTGCATGGCCTTGACGATCTCTTCCGTAAAGGCGCCGGGCACTGTCGATGTTCCAATGAGAATGTTGGGATTCACTTGCTTGACGACTGAAAGGAGGGTAGTGTTATCGCTCCATTCAGAGGCGTCTTTGATGTACATCTTTTGAGCGTCTGAGACATCGACTTTTGACGTTAAGAGACCGGGCTTGTCGATCAACCTATATTGTAAAACATTAGTGAAATCTTTTTTCCCTTGACTACTGATCAATGATATGGACGACTGCTCTTACCAGATCTGCTGCGAAGCCTTCTCGTGGCTAATGTTCATTTCAGCAGCAATAGCGTCTCTGACTTGATCCGCAATGCCAACTCCAGCACTTCCAGCACCAAAAATAACCATGCGGGAGTCGCTGAGTTTCTGCCCACTAGCATGGAGAGCAGCCATGATGGCAGCAAGCGTCACACAGCCTGTTCCTTGGACATCGTCATTGAAGCAGGCAATCTTGGGACGGTACAGTTCTAGCAGACGTCGAGCTGTAGTCTAAATTAGTATTTGTGAAGCTAAAGCTCAGAAATTAGGGGATATACCGTTCCTAAGACCAAAGTCCTCAAAGTGGATGTAAGCTCGCGGGAACAGCTTTCGAGCTGCTTCGACAAATGTCTGGATAAAATCGTCGTACTGTTTGCCTCTTACTCGACGTTGATGGAGGCCGAGATAAAGCTCGTCATCGAGCAGATCTTGATTGTCTGTGCCGCAATCCATGACTACCGGGAGAGTTCGGTTGGGATGAACACCAGCGCAGAGGGACGCAAGGGTCAGCTTTGCTCCCGATATGAGAATTCCGCCGACGCCCTATAAGAAGCAAGGAAGATGAGTTAATTAAAAGTGAACTTATTTCGGCATTAATGATAGAGTCAAGACAAACCTGATCGCCGATTCCAAGGATTTCCTCGCCGTCTAAGAGCAACGGTTAGTACGAAACAAGACGGAAGATTAGAAGACAAGCATACCTGTCACGCAAATATAGTCGACATCATCCGCAGTTCCCCAAAGGGCAAGATCTTGCTCCACGTTCTCGGGATGGTTGATATCCAAGAAGCAGCCTTCTGGGCGGCGAAAAAGCCTAGAGTAATTCTGAATGGCATCACCCTCGGTTGGAGTATAGACTACGCTGAACATTTCCTTGAGGTGGGTGAGCAGCAGCTTGAAGTACAGCACTTCATTCTGGTCCTTTAATGAAGTAAGAAATGTATTTTTGGCTAGGTCATCGCTCCTGGACAGGTATTGCTGATAGGCGCGCTCAACCTGATGCTCGAGGGACTGCTCATTTGCGGGAAGCAGTCCGGTCAGGTTGAACTCTCGACGCTCTGACGGCGGAAAGGCAGAACCCTTGTTGAAAATGGGGCTATTGAGAAGTGCCGTTCCAGTGAGAGCGCAATCGAGAGGGCCAATAGTGCTAAGTGGGAGGTCTCCAAATTTGACGGAGCCCATGGTGAGAGGGTATGAGGAGTGGGTTTACAAGGAAACAAAATGGCTGATCTGAGTTATTCAAAGAGTAATAGATAATACGAATAAATGGAACAGGCTAAAAGGAAATGTTGTTGTCAAGGATATCTGTAAGAAAGCTCTCTAGGTAGGATATGTAACAAATGAGGAGAATGACGATGTAAACAGTGGTGTTGAGGTACTTGTACTACCTCATGGCTCAACCACTGTGAGAGATTGGGCGATAAGGCAATACAATGCGGAGGATAGAGCGGGAGTGACGTAACTGATTACTCCTGGAGGTACCTTTCGATACTCATGCACGCTCCCACATTTGGACGTGGGAAGGCGGCATTTCAGGTTTTTGGGGTTCCCAGTTGTGGGCGATGAAAATAGTGCACCATTTCTTGCGGCTTTAAAGACTAGACGTTATAGCCAGCGAATACGACACCGCATCTGGATAACACGGCAACAGTGCTCCAGATTTACAGCACCTTAGATAGTATGCATTTTTACATTTCTACGAACGCGTTCAGTCACAAGAGGCAAGCAAATGTAGGATCGCTAGGAGCCACACCGAGGTGAGCAGCATCCCCAGAGGGAAGTCAAATCGGCATGGACTATGAAGGTCCATTTGTCTTGCAGCAAAACAGAAGACGAGATTATCGAGATAACCTCGTCTGCAATCGATACGCCAGCCCTTCCAGGCGCAAACGCAAGACGCGGCGCGCAAGGAAGAGAGACTCGTGGAGGGATTGAGTGGCTGGCATGGATGCGCTGCGAAATTCACGCACGAGAAAGAAAAGAAGAGGAAATATCCTACCGTTGGTGCCGGCTTGAGCATTTTTCAGACTCGATGCAGTCTTGAGCTTTGAATCGGCCTGGAAAATACTGCCCTCTAATGAGCATTGTGCACGGCAACGTGAAGATGAGGCAGCATGAAAGATGAGAAGCATTTTGAGGAGAGGAGAAAATTCAACCTTTGTGCTGTTTTGTTGGCGGGTCTTATCGATTGTGACAGGAGTACCGAGTACCTACCTAGGTCCTAGTACCTGTAGACTGATTTCTGCCCGAGCATGTGCAGTACAGGTAGCCCGAGTGTACCGGCCTTAACAGATTCAGCCATGCGCCGTGTCGGACGCTCATTCGTTTTCAGTACCCGCCCTGCTTCAGGCGAGTTGAGTCGGAGGTAGTTTACCTCTCTGTCTTTGTCCCTCTCTCCCTCCCTGGGCGGCTGACGGTTTAACGATCGCGTCGTCGGTTGAATGTTACTAAACCAAGCGACTGGCTATGACGACAGTCTTATGCCCATCGGCCATCTGGTTAAGATAATCTCTATTGAAAAAAGAGCGGTAATAACGATTTTTTATAATAGGTGCTACCTGCGGCAGATGGAAGCTATTTCGAGTTATAAAAACAGCTTCCCCCAGGCTGATTAAGTGTAAATGGCCTCTGTTGGTGATAATTATGCCGAGGCACCTCTATCACCAAAAGAACACAAGTGCAGCTGCGCCTACTCGTACATATTCGTGTATACATGCTAGATACATACATGTACATTAGATTAGTACGCACTGCCTTTACAGAGTACATTCATGGGAGCCCGAAAGCGTGGAGTCCTCGAAGGATATGTACCTATTACGAGTCAAGCCAGTAAGCATTCTTTCAGCCCCACGCGCCGGCGGTTGGCAAGAAATCGATCGACAAGATTCGGTTTCAGGCAATAACACAGCCCGGGCGGTGTTTGTTATCCTGTTATCTAGCTGCGAGGTCAACGTAAGTGGTGGCTAGATAGGCGAGTATCAGCTTGGCTCACACCTGTAATACTGCTGCACCTGCACCTCTACCTGAGGTGTGTACATGTAGTTCTATCACACTTACCAGCCTAAAAAATAGCGACAAAGGGCCATTGGCCTCGTAGTTGCATATGGATGAGTGAACTCTTCTCCCCGTTCAGGTACGAGTATAAAAGGAGATGCTCACCCCGAGTTGGATGATGCGATGACTTGATCTCATGGTACATCACCAAATACCCCTTCTCAGCTCTGTCTACAGCATATTCATAACCTACTAGAGCAAGCCGGCTTCTAATACGGCCCTCTGCTACGCATTCGACGTTCCACAAACGGGCGACACAGTGGCAGTCCAAGAACTGAAAGCTTGCAAGTCATTTTTGATGCCAAAAATACTATCTACATGACGAGTATGCCTCTGCCTGCATCAAATGAAAATGCTTCCTATACCATAGCTCCATGGTCTTCAGTCAAAGGTTATGGCACTGGCATTAATAACCATGATGTGCCGCTCAGTGAAGCGAGCTGCATATCTGCAGAGTGTGATATGAGTACTCTCTCTTCAGTTGCTAATGATGCTGCTTCAATTACCAAGGTGACCATTTTGAACCCTGATTTTAGGCACAGCAACATCGGTAAACTAAACTGCAAACGTATACAGGCTCATCTACTTGTATCCGCTCTTCCAATCTCTACTTTGCCGGTCCATGACGAGCCGAATATGAGCAACAATGGAGATGAATCTGGACATATCTTGACTGGGGTCAAGGCTGTTAATAACCCAGCAGCTAGATGCATTCGCCGAGAGATTTGTCTTGCTCGTGCAGCAGCGGCTAAATATACATGCGCTACCCAGACACATGGATGTGCTGAGGTACGCATTGGATGGGACGGCGAAATACCACGCTGGCGCAGAGGCTCTGAACTCAGTTATGTCGTCTGCGTTGAAAGCTTCCCTGCCACTCTCTCGTCCTTGGTGGAAGAATCCATGAGAGCAGCAATTGGCATGTGGAATGATATTGGTGTGAGCTTTAAGCAAGTCGCCCGTGATGATCCAGCCACATTCGCCGTCATATACGAAAACCGCAATAGACAGGCCTATGCTTGCTCTTTCTTCCCTAATGAATTATCGCGCGAATTGATCGTGTACCCGTTGAGTCTCCGAGAGCCAGATTACCTAGCAAACATCTTAGCCCACGAAGTTGGTCATATTCTAGGCCTTCGACACGAGTTTGCTCACAAGAGAGAGAAAGGATGTCCTTCTATTTTGTTCGGGAGCGAGAATGCCGATTCGATTATGAACTATTTTGATCACCCAGAACAGCTCCAAGTACGGAAACAAGATCTCGAAGAGTTAGAACGTTTCTATGCGTATGACGAAGTAAAATATGGGAAACTATCTATCCTTGACGTCAATCCAGAGGTATGGTTCTTCAGCAAGAATATAGTGATGAATCATGATACCGATTTGCTTCCTGGGCCGCGCTAATAAGACGGCAGATATCCCCTTCTTCTTCTTGGCCTTCCAGTAGCCCTGCAGTATCCTCTGTTGCCTCAACCGCTGTTCATGAACGATACGGATCAACTTGTCCATATTTGTATTGGCTCGGCGTCGGCACCACGATGCAGCATAGACCCAACACCCTTGTTTTCCCATTCCTTATGCTCTTCACGGTATCGGTGATAATGGGTGCTACTTTATTTCTTCTTTTGTAATTGCCTGACTCTTCTCTTCTTTTCTGTTAGGGAGATGTAGCGGTTGACCACTTGGACAGATAATGGCGATAACTGGACTATTGGTTGATGGAAGCCCTCCCCCTCCCGCTTCTTTCTTTGTCTTTCCTTTTCTCTTCTTCGGTCCCTTTCTCTTCTTTCGGTCCCTTTCTTTTCGGTTTAGTGATAAGTAAATAGAAACGCGAATTATGGAAAACCCGTGGATTATAGCTTGGATAGGGAAAAAATCGTGAAAAATCTCGCCGCTTTTTAGGGCGGTACGGGCGTTTTATAGAATGCGACCTTGATCTTGCACCTGCACGTGCTTGCATGATTGGCCCCCAATCTGCGAGGCCAAGGCGAGTACTGCGTAAGTGAAGTGGCTGTGCATGTGCATGTAAGGTGTAGTTTTGCTTCTGTTGTACCTACCATACACCTGGACCTTCACTGTTCCTTGCATCCTCGTAAGAGGTAAATAGGGGGAGGTTTTATTATCGACGCCATCGACAACATCGACACAATAGTTGCTCTAATAAAGCACCAGTGCGACAGTAAACCGCCCATCATCAGCTTTGTGCGCGCAAAATGAAGGAGAAATGCCACTAAAATTGCGATCATGGACCGTGAGCGCGTGAAGACGGCAGACTATCACGAACTGCAAGGCAACGACCCAAGCTCCCCGGAATCGCCAGCGGCATATCAACTGCTCCGTCAACATTCAGGCCATTTCCCTACATCTTCTCTAGGCCGTTTTA
Source organism: Trichoderma sp. IMV 00454 (assembly GCA_001931985.1). Lineage (NCBI taxonomy): Eukaryota > Fungi > Ascomycota > Sordariomycetes > Hypocreales > Hypocreaceae > Trichoderma > Trichoderma sp. IMV 00454. The sequence continues at coordinate 21,837 of MSJK01000152.1, read as the reverse complement.
AGCGGCTTCACGTGCTTCATAGACGATACTGTGGCTCAGAACTGTACGCTAAGTCTGCTACCAAAGAGGTTTCTCAGATACATATGGACTTGCCTTGCATTGCCTGCCTACAAGGCGTACGAGTAATCTGTAGCTGGCGGAAAACGTCCATGTGCCTGTAAACAGCCCTGGTATTACATACTCGTATTAGTGAGGCTGTGTAGCTAGCTACCTTGAGTAGGTGGGTTCTTTGTCCGCGATTTGCGGCTTGGGATTGGAGGTCGGCGATTCCTGGTGGGTGGCTAACGTGGTTAGCATGAACATGTACTTTGTGGTAGTTGACGAGTTTGTTGGTGCAAAGGTTCAGGTCCTTCCACGAGCAACAGCATCGACTTTTCGTGCTCCATATCCGATCTTTTTTTTTTGTTCGTTTGTCGGGGTGTTCTCTATTAGCGATACTACTGATAGAGTAGCATAATCGAGCCCCTTGAGGGGAAAGAGATCTGCCCTAGCTATGATAGCTTATAGTGTTTTGCACTGACGACCAAAATACGTACCCATAAAGAGCTATTCTAGGCACACTGACTGATAAAGGAGGACGGATAAAAGGGCTCTTGGGGGGGGGGGGGGGGGG
>MSJK01000152.1:0-21204 GCA_001931985.1 Trichoderma sp. IMV 00454 | reverse complement strand
AGGGGGAGAAGCCTCTTTGGGAGGGAAAAACTACTAGGTAGGATAGCACACAGCCAAACAGAATATACTACTACCGGTACCTGGAGCTGCGAGAACGACGACACGATGCTTGCAGTTTTGATTGGACGAGTACGAGTAATTCGGCATATACGAGGTATTGCTAGTGGGTTTCAGAATGGACATGCCCATTTAATCTCCCACTCACAATGCCTAAATATAAATACTAAGAGTGTCCTGCAAGAGAAGTTTGGTCTGGCGTAGTTCGCATTTTGAGTTGCAAGAACGAACGGGAAGAACCAGCAAAGACTGAAAACAGCAAGAGGCTCAACCTGCTGATGTAACGACAGGAGCTGCAAGGTTACGATGGCTACCTACTGGAGAGTCTCTTCAACACTTCTCAAGATATGATGAGACGCTTCGTCCACGGCGTGGCTCTATTAAGAACGCGATCCTCTTCCCGGTTTACCTAGAAGAGGGCAAAAGACAGAGAAGAGGAATATTACCGGGAAGAGAGAGGAGAAAGGGGGACGCTTAGCGCAATAGGTGGGCTCAGTCGTTTGCAACTCGTCGCCATTGGGTGCCGCAAGAAGCTTCTGTATCAGCGGGTGGCTTGGTGTCTCTGGAACTCGATATCGCCTAGGTACGACACAGCAAAACTCTTGGCAGGCACGCCAAATGACTCGGGATTGCGCAAGGCACAAGGACAGTTTCGGGCAAGGGTAATTTTCAAACTGGCGTTGGCAGCTGGTGACACAAACCATCCCGATGATTCATTTACCCTTTTGGATCTGCAGCGTCGTTTTGGCCCTGGCGGATTGAAGATCGTGCGACGCTGCTGTTGAACTGCTACTGTGCGCTCCCGGGTGGCGGCAAAATAACCAACCAACCAAGGCTGACGAGATTGGCCTATAATCAACAAGGGCCCACGGCAGAGGCAACAATTTTGAGCTGATATTCTAACTCTGGGTGCAGAGACCACCTCTCCGTGGAATGGCGCCGATGAGGGCACCAGTCTGTTTAGCGACGCGTCGAAAGAGGCTATTCACATCGTCGGTCTGGCGCTGCGTGCATCCAGACGGACAGCATCACGGGCCTTGATAGTGCGAATCAGAATCCGACATGCCGCTTGGCCGGCTAATTTGATTGTCAGTAATAGCAATAGGCAACCGCAAGGTAGACCAATGGTGTCAAGCAATGGATGCGTTGGCGGCGCACGGCCCCTATCGGCAAAATTTAAAAGATTCATGGAGACTGGGTGGTAACATGGTCTATTTGTGTTTCGTACCTGAAGGCTGAAGTCGGTCCCCGCCGGTTGCCGCTCGGCGCTTGGGAGCTGGAGCATGAATCCATGGAAATAGAGCACGGAGTACTCGTACTAGCTCTGCACCAGGGTGGAGCCGGACATAGCTGATATGCGAGGTGTTTCATCCAAGCCTGGATCCAGGTTTGAAGTTTAAACCGGGAGTTTTTTCAGCACTTAGACGCCTGGCGGTGGTTCATCCCCCTTCTGATGGGTATCTTGGTAGTAATATTAGTGCTTATCGTAGGGATCGCGAGGACAGCAAAGCGACGCACATGTAAGAGGTGCGAGCAGGTGTCAATATATGGGCTGTTAGTTGGATCAACAAATTGCAGCTCGACGACAGAGGGATTCCTCTTATATATACTAGTAGGTACTTAAAATAAGGTATGGGGAGCCGATGACGGCGGCCGTACTAGGTAGTAGTGCGCAGATCTTCAGCACTAAAGTGCCTGGCCGTGAAGGGATAGCCGAGCGCGGAGGACGGAATACGTACCGCGCCCTCTACTATTTTTAGTACAGGTACCTAGTGCTTTCGATCCGGCTTCCGTCGGAGATTAGTACCTGGCCAAAGGTCGATCAGTGAGTGCAACGACGATTAGTTCTAGTAGTAGCAGCTAAAGCCTGACAGCGCGGATTCTTCTATTCCCTACCTCTGCGGCTGGCCATGGTTGCCATGGGAATAGCTTCAATAGCTACCGTCTCAAGTCGTGATGAGATATCATCGATGGCATTATAGCTGCATGCCTAGTGCTGTAAAAGAGATTAAAGGACGTGGCATTTCACCGAAAAAAAACGGGGAGCAAAAAGATGCCGACTTATTTTCTTTGCTTGCACCACACGGTGTGCGGCCGACTGCCAGGGTGCCAGGTGGATGTGTACCTTTCGCCACTGTGGCCCCGTGTGTATGCAGGAACAAAACCTGGAGCATTTGAGAAGAATGGCCCCAGCCGCTTTGGCAGTAGGTATTGGGCGGTCATGAAAACCTTCGCCTTTAATCATATCGTCAAATCGTGATGGCACCATTAATACGCCGTCCATAGTATGACTACTGGGTACATGTAGATCAGGAACCCGATACTCTGTCCTACAGGTCGAAAGGTGTAGAACGGATGAACATGAAAGTTTTCCCGGATAGGTAGCAGCCTCCTCGCCGGACAAATTGCGATAGAGCGATAGGTAAGCAAAGCTGTGTATTGGACACAATCTGACTCGTCATAGGCAGGGCGGGGAAGAGACAAGGTATGGGGAGAACACGTGCGCCAGGAACCTGCAGAGAGTTCGCTTCATTAAAACAGACGCGACTAGCAAATGAAGCAAATTTGCTCCAACGCGCATAGGAAATCATTGTCAGACGACCAAAGTCGCGAGTCATGACGGGGCGCCATCCTGATTGTGCTTTTCTACACCCCAACGAATTTGGCATCTGCCGGAGTACAATTAGCGCCTATATTGTAAATCAGCACGGGCAAAAAGGGTGTTGGATTGATGATGGCACACTGACAGGCCCCCCTCGCTCTGACGGTGGTCGATCAGCTTCACTTCCGCCCCGATTGAGGCGCCATCGTCATCGGTTCGCCCACACCCCCTGAGTCTTAGCGCGGCGAGATCCAGCAGTGTACCGGGGGGTTCGTGGAGCGTCTTCAGCGTCTTTCGCTATTAGTATGTACTTGCGTGCATGCGTGCCTCATGACTTATACCTGAGTATCCTCTGTTGGGAATTAGATACGTCGAGACATTTACGGTGGTAGATGAGGACTAGTAGGCTTTAGCTCATCTGACCCTGGCATAAAAAGTCGGGTGAAATAAATAAATGAATTGGATGACACGCGCCCCCAGATTTCACCTTGTTTCTTTTTTTTCCCCATCACAAGCTATCATCAGTAGCTTCTTCCCTCTTAGCTCTTCCGTCCCGAGCTCTCCCACAGCTCAAAGCCCAACTGCTGCTCCATTTATCCCAACTGCTGCTCAATTCGATTAGCCACAACCAAGCTGTACGAGAGCCTCCGCGCCATCTCGAACCATGGAGCAACTGTCTGGCGACATGCGAGATAAATCTGAGCCATGGGCGTTGGGTTATCGCCATAAAAATAACAGCGGCAATAATGTTGGAACAGACTACAACTACAATGTCGGGGACTTTGATGATGCCAGTCGCTCATCCTCAACAGAGGGCAAGAGCGTCTCGGCTCGTACTACTGATCGTAGTGATACATTAACTGTTCCAACGAGCATCACCACAGACCTCGACGCCGACGACAGAAAGACGGATAGTCTCGACAACAGCGCAAATAAAACCGCCGTCGCGCACATACTCCCACTGCCTTCATGTTTGCTTGATGGGCCGACTAACGGCGAAGCTACGCGCTACGATCAAGTACTAATGATCGACGATGAAGAAAGAGACAAAGATGAAAACGCTTCGTCTGGTGGCGCTTCGTCTGGTGTCACTAGGGCTGGTACCACCAACACTGCAGCAGCACACGCCACGCATGAATGTCTCACCCAACCACACGGGTGTGCTGAAGTGCGCGTTGGCTTTCGCGGAGAAATACCACGCTGGAGCCCGGGCTCCGTACTCACCTACGTCGTTTTCTTGGAGACTTTCCCACCCGATCTCTCGACCAAGATAGAAGCGGCTATGGTAACAGCAACTAGTGCGTGGCAGAATATTGGGGTGACCTTCAGGCAAGTTGGCCGCCATGATCCAGCCACCTTTGCGGTCGTGTATGAAGAGGGGAAACCAAAAGCCTATGCTGAATCCTTTTTCCCCAATGAACCGCGGCGCAAGTTAAGCGTGTTTAAGAGGACTCAGCGAGTACCGGACAGCCTACCCGGTTTCTTGGCCCACGAACTTGGCCATATTTTTGGCCTTCGGCATGAATTTGCCCATACTGATGAGGCGGAAAAGCAATTCCGTTCTGTTCTTGTTGGGAGCGAAAATAGCCAGTCAATTATGAACTATTTCGCCTGTCCCGAACGATATCAAGTTCAGCAGTCAGACCTCGATGAACTCAGGAGCTTCTATGAATACGACAAGGCAGAGTATAAGGGGCTGCCCATACGTGACATTGATCCAAAGGACATTGATCCAAAGGTAAGGCTTTTTGGCGAGGACGATGGGCCGAGGAACCCGATCGTCAGCTTTGTCACTGAATTGCGCTGATAATTTTGACAGAATCCTGACTTTTTCGCACTTGCTGGCAGCGACCTAGAATCTTCCGTCACTTCGGCTGCCATTGAGATCACACACCCGCCAACTCGGCCGTTCTTGCATGGGTCCAACGTTAAAACCATGATGGTCTATATGATGCTGATGATATTCATCCTCAGCCTACTTCTTCTTTTTTATATGGCTGGCTTTCTCTCTTAGAGCGGTTCGGCGGCTTCGGGCGGATTGCTCGTGCACCCACTGAGTTTCTTCCCTATTCTCTTAATGGCACTAGCGATAATCGGTGTTTCTTTATTTCTTCTGTAATGCTTGGCCCGCTCTTCTTTTCTTTTGTTATATTGCGATGTGGCGCGTGGCGCTAAACTACTAGGTAGGACGGTTACATGTACTTGGAAAGCGAAACGACCAAATGGCGAGAATTGGATACTTAATTGACAGGTATTTCATTTTTTGAAGATTTCTTTTAGATAATGAATAAATTGATGGGATTATAGATGACGGCTTAGCTGGAGAAAGAAAGCTCGTGGAAAATCCCGTTGTGCGCATACATGGGTCCTTGAGCTTGCCCTGCTTCTGCTGTGCCTCGTAACACACATGGACAATCATCCCTGTTCGTGGCACCTTGGAAAGAAGATGGAAACGAACTAAATTTTAATATACTACGCTTTCCGCCATCAGCGCAGGATGCAAAGGAGATCCTACCAAGATTGTAACCGGCGACATTGGAACGCGTAAAGACCACGGACTATCACGAGCTAAGAGACGACGACAATTTTTTTTTTTTTTTTTGGAATCACTAGTGGCATACGAATTACTCTCGTTGGCATCAAGTTGGTCCTTCTGCTCCAGGTGTCGAAGACGATACAGTACATACTTAAGAAATACATCACCAAATCTGCCATCAAGGTGTTATTCACCAGCTCATACTTGGGTACGTTCTCATTATATCAAGGCGTCCTCTCGATTACTGCCGTCAGCTTAATCGAGAGCGCTACTCATTCGCTGCTGCTCTTGCTATGATGCTTGGCACTGGTTGCACGGTGGGCTTCTGCAGAGGTGCTCCAATTCTGGCAGCTCTGCTGATACTTTAACCCTCGGTGCAGAGAATACATCTCCCCGGAATGACGTTGACAACGAGGCTGCTAAATCCTTTAGTGACGTGTCCAAAGAGCCTACATGTGCATGTACACCTCCTCGGTCTAGCGCCGCTGTCATCTGGGGTGGATGGTATCACGGGTCCCGAGATTGTTACTCAGAATCTGAGATGCAGCCTAACCCCTGAGAAAAAGGAGGGGAAAAAAAAAAAAAAAAAAAAAAAAAACCGTGTGTGCTGCACGAGTTTCCTGATTTGATTGTCAATAACAGCAACAGCGAGCAGGAGGCGAGACCAGTGAAGGTACACTTGCAGTGTTGGGGGGCACGGCTGTATGGAGAGAGTACAGTAAGATGCCTAGACGGTCGAAGACGTCCATTGGATGGGATGTTCCCTCCCGTTCCCTCCCGTCCCGTCCCGTTCACTGAAGTACTAGTAGTCAGGCATTTATCCGCCTATCGTGAGGAGAGCAAATTGATGTACCCGCAGAAGGCTCAAGAAGATGCGTCAGCATATTAACTGTAGTTTATAATAGACTGTAGTTCGGTTGGTGGATCAAAAAAAAGAGCCCACAATCTCGATGTTAGCCCATTTTTAACCTCGGCTGCACGGATACCGAGATTTGGCAGCTGGGGAAGCGTGCTGTCTGAGACAGCGATCGCTGGCCCTTTATTCAGTAGTCCCCCGCTAGGAAACTTCCCCGGTGTCAGTGTCAAGATACCCGAATACGATCTTGCCCTTCGGAGAAAATACACGGCTGATCATTTTCACAAAACGTATTATCACCAGCCAGTGGGAAAACATGATAAACAACCTGGAAATTGAACAAAGAGGCTTGGCTAGAAAGCTGCCTAGCATGGTAATATTGGTAGTTTGGTTGGCAAGGCTCCGGCCCATTCTAAAGAGCCCTGGAGTGCAACAGAGACAGACATGGTAGGTGAATTACCCGAGAAAAGGCGAGCGCGAGAACATACATATGCAAAGCACAATGGACTCAGCTTTTGCGTCATAGGATGACATCTCATAGAACTGATTGGCGTGACAGGCTTGTGGCCTGAGGTCGCTGCGGTGCCTGTTACCCCATGCAGATGCAGGTCTAGATAGGTGGCCCTTCTAGGAATGGCTGGCGACGGACCGGTGTAGGTAAATATGACCATTTGTACTCAAAGTGACTGGCGTATTATAAGGGTGTGGCCGCGGTTGCAAAGCAAAGATTGGTTCGTCCACGTAGGAAAAACGTGCCCGCGAACCATCAATCGCGGCTCAAATGGCATGCCAAAGCGACGAGGCCCGCATCGTCGCCCAATGGCAGGCAAACACTTCAGAATCAATCCTCGCGCGGATGCTCGCCGGTGCATGATTAAGCGAAATCACTGACATGGCGCGTGTTCCTGCAGGTCTTCATACATCGTCCATTATCAATATCTACTTGCGAGAATGCGTGTTGCTGAGCGGGCACCAGAGTATCTTAGTTAGGAAGTAGACATGTCCAACGCCCGAACAACCCACCGGGCTAGAGGAACAGGATCGGGAATTCCATCATCTTACATACCTCCTACCTAGGCACAAAAAATATTGACCAGTCATAATGGATTCACGGGTAAACCCATCTGACCTCCACGTACCTACGGAGTCATGAATAAATAAGGCGAAATGGTTTCCCCAGCCTCAATCATGTCCGGGTCTTTCCTTATCGCGCATCACCACCATTCTCTTCTATCTTGACTATATGGCCCCAAGGTCCCCGACAGATCAAGGACCGACTGACAAAAGAACATAACGCCTCACTCCAGTACGCTGTTGCTCCATCCACTCCAACCTAGTTCAATTCAATTGGCCACAGCTAAGCAGTGCGAGAGCCTCCAATTCGCTTCCAATGATGAGTCTAATGATGGTGGGAACGGCTGGTATGACGAGTGTATCCCTTTCTTCACCCATGGTGGTGTTTGATGGCGAGTGTCAGTTGAACTTCTGCTAATCAAACATATACAGACACTATGCGAGATACCTCTGAGCCATGGGTCTTGGTTAACTACCATAGCAATGACCATAACGATGATATGGGAAAAGACTATAATGGCGCCATATTTCGTGACGCCAGTTGCTCATCCTCGGAAGAGGGGATAAGCGTTTCGACTCGTACTATTGATCAGGGCGATGCATCGACTGACACGACTAACGTCACAGACCTCAGCACTGACGATGGAAACATTGAACACGGCGACAACAACACATGTAACGCCGCCATTGGACACACCCTCCTACTGCCTTGGCTTACTCACACTGAAAGCCCGCTACGCTACGACCTAGAATTAAAGATTGACTATGGAGAAAAAGATGAAGCTGGAGATGAAGTTGAAACCATTTCGTCTAGTACCAAGTCTGGTGTCACCAACACGGCTGCAGCTCGTGCCAAACGCAAATGTGCTACACAACCACATGGCTGCGCTGCGGTGCGTGTTGGGTGGGACAGTCAAATTCTACGCTGGTGCAACGGCTCGGAACTTACTTACCTCATTTGTGAAGAAAGCTTCCCATCAGAGGACTCGGCCATGGCTGCGAAAGACGCTATGAAGGCAGCGATTGCCAGGTGGAAGGGCGAGGGTGCGTCCTTTAAGGAGGTGAAGCGCTACGAACCCGCCGCATTTGCCGTCGTGTACGATCATCGCCAGAGGAGCGATTACCTTGCCTACGCCTTCTTCCCGAGGGCGGAACCGGGCGAATTGCTCTTGTACCCACGAATTTTCGCTGGGGATAACGGAAAATACCTAGCCAACATCTTGAGCCATGAGATTGGCCACGTTCTGGGTCTCCGACATGAATTTGCCCATAAAAAAGAAGCAGATGTCCCTTCTGTTCGCTTTGGAAGCGAAGATCCCCAGTCAGTTATGGAGTATCATGACGACCTGAGCAAACTTCAAGTCACCAAGAAAGACCTGGAAGGACTGAAAGAGCTCTATGCATACGACCAACCGGTGTACAACGGGCTGCCGGTGATTGATGTCTCTCCAAAGCCGGGCACTTTCAGCGAACGCAGCAGCGTCAACTATGAAGCGAAGAAACTGAACCGCCGGCTTTCTTGCTGAATTTGACTGGAAAGACTACTGATCATGGACTTCTTGTTCATCTTGCCGCAGCTCTTGGATCTTGCGTGGATTAGGCGGTCGCTACATAACATGCGTACTAACTTGTCCGAAAGCAAATTGCAATGGCTAAAACGACAGCGCTATTTTCACTTTATGCTATTTAGATTGTTTAATTTCCCGTTATTATATCTAGTCACAGTTGCATATTTTTGATATATCAGTTGACCATAGGGTTTGGGTCGACATGCTGGGATGGATTCACAAGGATAGGTACACTATATTAGTGCCTTGGTGGTCCAAGAATTTTGGCTACTTCGCTTTTTCCTTTGCTCTTTCTCTTTTCACTTCTTACTTTATTTTAGGTATATTAAGCCATCTATCCATCACTTAGTCACTGATGGCTTTAGATGAATTGGAATTATTGTAACACCAGCTTACGATTCATGCTTCTCATTTCTCTTTCCCATTTGTCTAAAAAAGAGCAAATGCTATTTCCTTTCAAGTCTGTAGCAGAAGATTGGACCATAAAAGAATTCTGAGACAGGCAGTATCACGGTCATTGGAGAAGATACGGACGAACATAAATGCTATACGGTACGGCTCTGAGACTAGCGTGTATCACGAGGGGGAAAGCCACTAGACACGAAAACGAAATGTTCAAGGCAGACAGAATCTTCGAGAAATTGTATGAAGAAGAGACCATCAAGCGAGTTGGGGGACCAATAGCAGGGGCGGAAAAATATGAATGGTTCCGTAGATAGAATAAAATAGTACCAACAAATAAATAGAACACCTCAAGGGATTATATAATGAGAGACCATCAAGCGAGTGGGGGGGACCAATAGCAGAGGTAGGAAAGTATGAATGGTTTCGTAGATAGAATAGTTCCTCAGATAGAATGGGAATAGTGCCGACAAATTGTATGAAGAAGAGACCATCAAGCGAATCGAGGGATGAATGGAGAAGCAGAGCAGTATGAGTGGTGCCACAGATAGAATGGGAACAGTGCCGGCACATGGATAGGGCGCCCCGAGGGAAAGGCGGAAATTTGAGGGCATGCCTATCTCCAGACGCTAACTACAAGAAACCACAACAACGGATGCCTCACCTGGGGCCATGTCACTTTCCGCCGTACATGAAATGCGCGTTGTGAGCTGAGCTTGAGCACCACTGTACTAGTACTCCGTATTTGTGACTGCTTTTGGAAATTCGGCCTTCGGCCTGGCGCCGCCACGACGCCGTCAGGGGGTTCACTGCCAAGTCGCACTATTCCTACGGTCAGACGGGCATATTTGCCCGTTTGCTGGCTACCAAGATGCGATTGAGGCGTTTGACGGTGATGTGCTGCTGTGGAGCCGTCTTGCACAAAACAGCGGGCAAACTCTACGGAGTAATTGGCAATGAAACCTCCAGCTGTGTCGCAAATGCGCGACGACTCGATTGGATGTGAGCAAGGCTGAACACAGCGGGATAACAAGGCACGTCGGCGAAGCTTCGATGCTATCCAGCCGGCGGAAACCAAGCCGGTATAGCTCAAGCATTGCTCAGGGCCAACATGATTGAACTCAAGGGTGATATCAGGCGGGGCCACATCAATCTTAGGTCACCGAGCACTTATAAAATACCTACCTGTAGGCAGACTGCTATAACACCATTTATTTATGGAAGCTCTTCTCCTGGGTTAAATCTCTTGTAAGACGTCCCGATAAAAGGAACAGAATCTGTTGTTAAAGTCCATGTTTTCTAATCGTCGGTGGAGGTGGCTTAAGCCTCCTAAGGTCTGGAATACCTGATGTTCTGTTTCAGGCACAGTTCCGTCTAATGATTTAGCTACTAGGTAGGTAGGTAGCGGACAGACACGGGATGAAATTCTGCCACGGTACTTGAAAAGGCTATTGGAGTGCTACAACTACCTACCTGTATACTACCTAGGTACCTCTTACTTGTGTATACGTACTGACCTAAGAACATTGAGGTAGGACCTCTCCGTAGGTAGGTAGGTACCTATAGTACCTACCTAAGGTATGTTTGAGACATAAATACAGGTACCTAGAAAGTACTCGTCGTGTAATACCACAACCATACAGAGCGGCGTAAGACTGCAGCCTGAGGACTTGAAAGATTCAGCTGCAGGCCTCAAACTCTTCCGCATATTTGAGCCTTAGGGGGGAATAAGTTAGCGCCATTCACCAGAGAATCCCATATTGGTCCTTTAATAGGGGCACTTACTCATTAATGGATATTGACGGTGCTATGCTGTACTCCGTACCTACATACCTACCTTACATATAGGTTGGCCGCCACGAAGGTGCCTAATCGAACGCTCATATTTGGCGCTTACTGTACAATACTGTAGCGCCGTTTATCGGTGCCAAGTGTCTAACAGGGATTCTCAGATTCCATGTCGGTTTCTTTACAGGGATTCTCTTTCTGGTGCTAGCAATAAATTCCTGATTGGTTACTTCATAAGGGCCACGGGCTGATATCCAGTCGAGACGAGTTTCGATGTCCAGCACTACAGCATTTACGAGTGAAACCCATGTCAGTTGCTTACAGGGATTCTCGAAGTAGTTTATAGGGCCAATGAATCCCATGTTCATCAGTGAATCCCATGTCAGTTGCTTTCCAGGAATTCTTGCTTTGCAGCTGATGCCCAATCGGGTTGAGCTTCGACGACCAGCACTGCAGGAAACCCATATCAGGTCTTTTACAGGGATTCTCATATTCACTAGCGCCGTTCATCAGTGAATCCCATGTCAGTTGTCTGCAGGGGATCTATCATCCTGGTAACGGCTGTTGTTGCTATGTTGTGGTAAAATGATGAGGCAAGAAATTAGAGGGCAGGTACAAGAGGGGAAGTATAAGAGGAGGGGGTAGCCTCAATATGAAGAATACATGTACATCGGTCACTTCTCAGTGAACATCGCCATACAGCTCTTCTCTCTCGGCCTGAGCACTCTGTCTGAGTCTGGAATCGTTGTATCTGTACTGCATGGAGTAGAGTCGGCTATCAAGAATTCCACCCTGTTTGCCTTCCAAATTTGTTGCTCTACCAGAGTCACGTAGCTGTAGCTTCGCTAGCTGGAGATGACAAAGCCAAAGTCTGCCCATCTTATCCTCTCTATAGGTAAGTCCATGTCCAAGTAGCACCCATGGATCCTATTCTGGGAATGTCTTAGCTGACTGTCTGTGCACCTGTTATAGAGGATACCCCTACCCAACCGCCTTCTGCTACATTATATAGCACGCATAATAACCATGGCGTACCGCTCCATGAAGCCAATTGCAAATCTTCAAAGGAGAGTGTGACTCTCTGTACTAATGATGGAGGTGCATTGAAGGATGTCACGATCACGAAAAAACTCAGCCAAAAACCTCCACGTTGTTGAGAGCCACTTCGACGAAGAAGGTTGTAAAGCAAATAATGGGGACCCTGGGCTTATCTACGATATTCTTCGTTCTTCATCGCTGGTTCATGATCGCACGCTGCCCCTTTTTGGCATTGAACTGGAGATGATCAATGGCAGGAACCAAGATGGAGGGAGATGTTTTAGTAGGAACGAATATTAGCGACAACCCCGCAGCCAGACGCATTCGCCAGACATTCAGCTTCTTATACACCTATAACGAAAGCCAGATATGAAATACCTACGAGACATATGTTGTAGCAAAGTGCGCATTAGATGTGGAGGGTACATACTATGCTAGCGCAGGAATTCCGTATCTAGCTATGTTATAAATGATATGAGCTTTCTATTCTCTGCCAACGCTTTACATGTAAAAGAAGGATATTAATGTCAGTACCTAACCTTAGAGAAAATAGGTACCTGTCATTACTATCTCCCCTTAGTACAGCAAGCGGCGGACAGAAAAAGTAAGACCGGGAAGATTTCGAACACCCACGAGTTAAACCATACGCCTACAAAAGAAATAGCTACTAGATACTGTATCTATATTTCTCAAGTAACTGCTACTATATCTATATTTCTCTAGTAACTGCTACTATATTTATATATTCCAAGTAACTGCTACTATATTTATTTAGTAAAGTTTAAGTGCTGGCTAAATATATATTCTACGAGTTATTAAGTGATTATATTACCAAATGTATGTATATATTTATTTTACGGTCTCGCTTTTTCTGTCCTCCGCTTGTACGGTAATCACCAGTACGGGCATTATCAGCCATCATGACCATAGAAGTACTGAGGTACACCTGCTCCTTTTTCCTGGGCGAATTGTTTGTGTACGAGTTAACCCTACCTCTAATGGCACGTATCTCGTATACATATTGGCCCACGAAATAGCCATCGTATTTGCATTTTGACAAGTTTGCAGGAATACGTCATTCTACGTCGAGATGTAATGCAGGGTCCAAGTCACCACATCTTTCGCTTATAACTTAGGTGCCTCTGTCAAGAGTCCACAACCGCCTCAATGCGCTTGCGAATTCACTTGCAAATGGCATAAAAGTAAATCCGAGTAGATATGTAGAGATTGGAAAATTTTCTTTTATTACTATTTACCTTAGTATCATTTCTTTCTTTCTTTTCTCGAAAACATCCCTCCTCCCTATGAAGGTAACCTTTGCTCACTGTCCTAGGAGCTTCGAATCGTTCAATTGCTCTTTGTTAGCGCTATATGCCTGACTCAAAGATGTAGAGATTGGCAAAATCTACATGGATCAGCTTATATTTTCGATTTCTACCGAGCAAGTGATGGAAAGCACTCCCGTCCCTCGAAACACACTAGGTTTGCGGTATCGCCATACCGCCCTCATGCCACAATGAACGCTGGCCTACTAAGGTTATTCTCCGCAGCTTCCATTGTTCTAATTTTAAGCCTCAATCGTTTCCCCGTCCACTAGGACGCCGCTAATGTTGGGGCGATTTGCGCTATTGTTCCTGGATCTTATCTACAGGTACGGAGCAACGATATAGATCTACCTAACGAGTTGGGGGGTCCGTGAGCGCCACGCGGAGTCTCATCCCTATGCTGCTTGGACTGCAATCATGGCCCAACTCGGCAATGCTGTGCATTGGTGTCTAAGTGGGAACAATGCGAACACAAGTCCCGCAAAAGGTATACACCCTGGCGATCAGAAAGGAACGAAACCCGCTGGTGATTTTAGATGTCTCTCCAAACGCCGGGCACTTTTAGCGAACGCAGCAGTGCGAATTGTGTAGTGAAGAAACTGAACCGCCGGCCCTCTTGCTGAACTTTGGTAAAGAAACTGCTAAGCATGAGTTTCTTGTCTACCTATCCTGCAATGACTTTTAGATATTGCGTTAAATAAACTGCCGTAGGCATAGCATGTGCACTAACTTGTCGAATTCGCTTTGGGAGTTGTTAATATGGCAGTGCATAGTCCCTTTCTGTCCTTTATATTATTTCATCTTCCCCTTTACTCCTTGTATGCAGAACTCGAAGTCGACGTCTTTGCAAGGATCTATAAGGATGCACGCGGACACCGAAATGACTGCTTCTGTGGTTACAAAAAGAAACTCCAACTTTCTTCTTTGTTATTAGGTCATTGCATGAACTAGGTTGTCACTTTGACCTTGGAATAACTGGAACCATTATAACATCATATCACCGCTGATGTTTCTCTATTCTCCATCCGTTTTCACTTATCCACTCCTCTCTTTAAAAGAAGGGTGCGCCATTCCTAAAGCCATCCCTATAAAGCTGATTCTCATCAGATGGAAGAAGCCTGAGACATGCAGTATCACGGTTATTGGAGAAAGCAAGAAAGAACAGTAATGCTCCACGATTAGGCTGAGGGGCTTGGCATGCATAACGAAGGAAGAGGCCACGAGACACGAAAGGGAAATCTTCAAAGCAGACAAATACCTCTAGAAGCTGTAAGATTAAGAGACCATCAAGCGGATTGGGGAACGAATGGTAGAGGCAGAAAGGTATAAATGGTTTTGCAGATAGAATGAGAATAGTGCTGACAGGTTGTTAGAGCGTCCGAGAAGGTAGAAATGGGAGAGCACGCACGCCTCTATACATTTCTGTATGTAAAACTAGAATCCTGGTCCGTGGCAGTATCATCCGTGGTGCTCGCTGTAGAACGAGCTTGAAGAGTACATGTACGTGTATACGCGCGGCAATGGGGCAATACTGAATTCGCTGCTAGCACTGCTCTTCTGCAGTGGGATCTCGGGGCATGGAGCCATTCACGTAGGTGCATGCACATAGGACCATACTGTCCAGGGCAGCATATTACTCCAGTCCTCTGAGCCATGCCGGAGTGTGGTATAAAAGTCTTTGGGTCAATCCGATAACGCAAAGAGTTTGGTACGGTACTAAGGTACTCAGCCTCTCCTTCTGCAGGTTTTCCTTCGAAACGGCAAAGGCACTGACGTCGCAGTCTACATGTACACTGCGGATGATTTATTGGGCAAAGCTACATGTGCGTGTATGCGCACGGGATGGGGCGGGTCGCGTCGGCCAGTCTACCAAATGAGAGTAAAAGCACAAGCATTAAACGTCATGACTTCTTTGCACGCTAGAGGTGCGCTGATTGGCGCTGCATGCTGCCACGACTACTTTGCTCACTACCTATGCACCTCATACATATATATGCATGCAAGCCACTCTGCACGTGTATAGTACCTATACCTAGTAGGCATGGGCTCTCCCAGACCCAGGCTGAAGCTCCATTCTGGCGATGGGTTCATCCTTGTTATGTCCTCGTAAATGATGTCTGCAGGTATAAGAAGGGGCCTCTAAGATGCAATACTCTGGCTACTTCTCAACGAACATCACCGTCCAACATCTTCTTTCTTGAATTCAGTGTTTTGAGCGTTCTGTTTGAACTCGAAGTATACTTTACTGGACACAGTAAGACAACTTCTCTCCTCAGCCCTGTCTATCTTACTATTAGCCACGTGGGTACCTATAGCCTAGACAAGTGAGCCCCAAGCCATCTTGGGCGATCAAAGCAATGTCTTCCCGCCTTGTCCGCGTTACAGGTACGTCCCTGTCTCTCCTCAAGCGATTTTTGGGAGTGTAGTGCCCTAGCTGACTGTCTGTGTACCTATTATAGAGGATAACCCAACCCAACCGGCTTCTGCCAAAAGCTGTAGCACGCACATCAATGACCATGGCGCACTGCTTAATGAAACCTACTACTCACCTCCAGAGGAGAGTATGAGTGACCCGACCCCCAGCCTTGCTCATAGTGATGCTTCCACTATCGTGTCGTGCATCAAAAGCCTTGGTGCCGATGATGGCAACATTGACAAAAACAATGGCAGAGCGTGTAAGGAGACGTCCAACGACAGATGCTCCCTTCTTAGGCTCTGCAGGTCTGTGGACGACAAAGAGCTCTCCCGCCATGACAACAGCTTGGAACTGGACCACGGCGTAGACCAAACCGAGGGTGTATCTGGGGCTCTCAAGCCCGATGACACCGCTACAACCACCCAGCCTTCCAAGCTCCTTCATAAATTGTGTGCCACTCAAGCACGCGCATGTGCTGAAGTACGCATTGGTTTCGGGGGCAAAATATCTCGCTGGCGCAGGGGCTCTGAACTTAGCTACGTCATCTGCGACGAGAGCTTCCCGACACAGGACTCAGCGATGTTGGCAAAAGCTGCGATGAGAACAGCTACTTCTATGTGGAAAGGTATTGGCGTACGTTTTAGCCCAGTTAAGCGCCAAGATGAAGCTACATTCGCCGTTGTTTACGAAGGCTTAAGCGAAGGTGTTTATGCTGTCTCTTTTTTCCCACGAGCTTCAGGAGGCAAGTTAATCTTGTTTGAGCCAAGCCTGTCCAACACTGATTACCTGGCCAATATCTTGGCCCATGAAGTGGGTCACATTTTGGGTCTCAGGCATGAGTTTGCTGACGAAAGAGAACCTGGGCCGTCTATACTCATTGGACGCGAGAACATCAACTCAGTGATGAATTACTTTAAGCAGTTGAGCAAATATCAAGTTACTGAACAAGATCTCCAAGAGTTAGCAGAATTCTATGCGTATGATGAAGGAGAGCTGTCAATCTCTGACATCGATCCAAAGGTAAGGCCCTTTACCAAGGCAGTCTGGCGAGGAGATGGCATCGCTAGCCCTTACTGAACTTTGCTAACAAGAATGACAGACAAGGACTTTCTCTCCACCCCCCAAAAGCGACCATGTGCCTCCAGTTATTTCAGCCGCTATTAGTGCAACACACATACCAACTTGGCCGTGTTTGAATCACCTAGTCATCAGTCCTGCAATGTTATACGGAGCCTGTATCCTTGTCTTCGTTTTCTTCATGCTGTTTATGCTTTTCGTATTCTTTGTCACATTGCTCCTTCTTTTGTTTACTCACCTACATTGAACTGCCTTCTCGTTTGTTTTTTTCCTTTTGCTTTTTGTTCTACGGCGCTGGTGCCTAATCCAGGAAGATTTTGGACACGGTAGCAAATAGATGGTGGTATCTGGACTATGAGTTTTAAGCAGCCTATTCTCCAGAGAATCCTGCACTTACATCTTAATGAATTTACAATATCGCGACTCAGTAAAAATATTGGCCGTGAAAAATGTTGATCGCCGGTTCATGCTTAGGTGAAAGATGGCAGGCCATTGCAATAAAATATCATTGGGGCTGCTGCAGCTCACAAGCTTCACATTAAAGCGACCGAGTGCTCAGTCATGTACCTACCTAGGCTTGCATATCTCCCCTTTGCTCTGGAACCGTCGATGGTGACAGCAGATGATGCCTTCAACCAATCGCGGTCGGACGCAACTCTCCGTTTGAACTGGAAAATTGTCACTTCACTGCACATGGGCATTTTTTAATCTACCTACCCAAGCAATTTTCCGATCTCACCCAAAATGGCCGGCCAATGACTGGCAACGTAAAAGTGGAGTGGGGTTGAATTTCAGCTCTTGACATCGCGCACACAACAGCAAAATAAGAACATCTTTTCTCTCTATGTTGCAAGGGGCAAATTGGTGTGTGTAATTGCGACGCTGTGTGCCCCCTTGCTTGAGAGCCGGTCAGACCCACTAGCTGGCCGGTTAGCGGGGCACAACCTGACATGAGGATTGTCTGGTGTCGTCGCAACGGGCCAAGGATTGAAACGGGCGGCGAGCTCTCTGATTGATGCGGTCTTTAAGCAAAGGTGCCAGAGGGTATTATAAAGATGAGATGTTCGCCCAAATTGAACCATGCTCTGACCTTTCTCACTACACATCACTAACGTCATCTTCCATCTTGCCTATGCAAATTTGGGCTCTCCGGCTTTCAAGGGCTAATGATTGGCTGACATTACCAAACCGATTTTAAGCTTCCACATCTAGACCAACATGATTCGACACGCGACAAGAAGACCGCACATTGCGAGAGTTTCCAAGTCATCCCCGAGGAAGAAAATAGCAGGGATACCCCTTAGTATGGGAATTATATCTTTCTTTTTGCTTATTATGGAGTTTGTCATATCAAATAGATTATGTGCTAATCAAATGCTTGTATTATCAGTACATACCACATCTGTATACCCTTCTGCCCAAAGCTTCACCACCGGCATCGTCGACGATGTCTCGCGCTCTGAGACTAGTTGCTCACTATTTGAGGGAAGAAACCATATCTTGACCTCGGTCAATGATTATGAAGCTGCGTCAATTAATGCGATGAGCTTCACAACCCTCGACAATGAGAATGGCAACGTCGGTGAAAACAATTGCAGATTTTACAGGCAGATTCTTGGGCCAATGTCCGACTCTAGCCGCTGTACTTTATTGGCTCATTCAGATACAACGCGCCATTATGACCTTGAGTCGCAGATACAGAAGGATCGAGGCCAAGAGAGAGATCCCTCAACGAGTACCGAGACAGGCATTACCACCACAGCTACATTTCTTCGCCGAACTGCCATCCCTCTTCACACAGCTCTGGTTAGATATAGATGTGCCACCGAGACATACGGATGTACCGAAGTACGTGTTGGGCAAGGAGACCATATATCACGCTGGCTCAAAGGTTCCATCCTCACCTATACAGTTGATGCCGAGAGCTTCCGGACAATTGCCGACGCAACACAGGTAAAAGAAGCGATGCAAAAGGCCATTGACGTGTGGGGGGACGTGTGGGAGGATGTTGACGTGAGCTTTAAGTACCTGGAAGTCGATTACGACGGTTCAGCTACCTTCGTCGTGAGGTATTGTCCCGACGAATGCGAAACTACCTATGCCATGGCTTTTTTCCCAGACAAATTGCCGAGGAAATCGCCGGGCAAATTGTTTGTGTATGAGCTGGGCCTCTCTAAAGGCGCTTATCTAGCCAATATCTTTGCCCACGAAATAGGCCATATCATGGGGTTGCGGCATGAGTTTGCCGATGAAAAACACAAAGAGGGAAGAGGATTCCGCTGTGTCCTTTTTGGAAAGAAGAACCCTCCATCAATCATGAACTATCATGAAGATTTGGAAAACCTGCAAGTCACAGCGCAAGATTGCAGCGAGTTGAAAGCATTTTATGCATACGAGGGAGAAAAGTATAAAGGGCTACCGATACATGATTACGATCCGGTTCTACGTCAATGCATCTCTCGCGAAGAGATTCGTTCCAGCCACGCAATGAGGAAGTCGGGTCGCAAGTTCTCTTACCGAACTTTACTGGGAAAAGTAGAATCATTCATTTCCAAAACTCTTCACGCAGTCAAATGAGCCGCCGTTTGGCTCTCTACATATATATGCCCACACGCCACTTGCTTTCTTCCAACAATTAGCCTGCCAGCGTCATGGTATTCTGCAAAGCGACACCTTGGTACTTATGCGCATTGGATTTTGTTATTCGTTTGGAGTTTTACTTCTTAAATTTCCTTTTGTATTGTCACTGCTTTGTCATCTTTTGTTTCCTTCTCGGTCTGGGAGATTTTGGGCTTAGACTTAGGCATCTTAGTGGACATGGGTTAGCACTTTTCGAGGTAGAATTGGGCTATAGATTAGATTAGGCACATGTAGGTACTCTTTCTTATGAACTCATGACTTGACAAATCTCCGTTGAGCATGTACTTTAAACTTGTGGCAGATTGACATGCATAAATAGACATGGGCAACTGTCTTCGAACGGATTGGTTCTCGGGCCAATTAAATGCTCTGTGATACTCTTTAAGCTTTTTTTCAACCTTTGTCAAAACCCCTTTCGATGGATGCGGACAGGCGTCGGAGTTATACGGGCGGAATTGTAAGCAAGACTGCACTCAAGCGCTCTATTTCCGACGCCCTTTTACACCGTGTGGCAAACGAGACTATCGATAACACTCTGGAGCCGCAACGACTCATAGTATATCAACCAGCTAATTCCGCGTTCCGCCCCTTCAAGTCATTCGCAGATGCAATTGTCGATCCTACACCGTCTCATTGGTGATTTCACGTCTGCAACTGGGCGTGTGGGTTCACTGGCAAGCTGCTCAAAGCTCGATGCTCAATTGCTAACTTGAGGCTGACAAATGCAACTCTCTCTCTCTCTATTGCTTCCCCCCAGACATACAAAGATCCGTTGAATAGTATACTGCCTGTTGTTCTGTTATTCCGCTGCTCAAACCCAGCCAAAGGAGAAGCATCTCACGCATTGCGAGCTGCATTTCCGGAAATCCCGCTTATCTCCAGTTTCCCCCATTCGACCCGGCGTTTGTCTCCCACTTTCTGTTTAGTCGTTCCTATCGTGAAACTCCGGCGCTCAGATGACCAACATCGGCAAGGCCTGCGAGGCGTGCCGGGTCCGGAAAACGAGATGTGACGGCAAGGAGCCGTGTGCCCGATGTCTCAACCGGAGCGTGTCGTGCGTCTATCGGGTCCGCACCAGGAACCGGCCTCGCAAGTCTCAGACGCCGGCAGCCGGTGCAGTCTCGTCGTCCGGGGCTAGTAATACGGACGAGGCTCCGGCTCCGATCAATGTGGCTCCGGAGAGTCGGGACAAGCCAAAGGACGACAACAGCTGGGGCTTCCACGTCCACAGCGTAGCGGCCATCACCACTTCGCCGTCGTCCATCATCCAGCTGCACTATGGGCCCTCGTCCAACTTCTCTATGCTTCACTCCATCTACAGACTCATCACAGGTATCCAGACTCCGCTGACACGGCGAGAAGAGGTGGCCCAGGTCGGTCCTGGGCTCGACCTGTTCCAGAACCGACAGCTCTTCTTTGGTGATCTAGCTGATGGCAAGTCAACGACGATGGCCAACGACTACTCTGCCATGTTCCTGGACAGGGAGCTGTGTAACCGTGTGCTGGAGCGGTACTTGGCAACGTTCTGGCATCTGTTGCCCATCTTGACCAAGGAGGACTTCCGTCGCCGTGCGGAGCTTCTGTACTCTTCGCCGGGGCTCTTCTCCTTCGACTCTCCCGATGTTGTCGTTGTGATGCTGGCAATGGCCATTGGCGCGTCCATCCTCGAGGAAGAAGCCTTGGCGCAGTTCCTCTTCCAGCGGGCATCACAAGGAGCTGACAAGTTGGACGAACTGGTCAACATCCAAGCAATTCACATTCCTCTATTGCAGGCTCAATTCCAGCTTGAGAGGTCACGGCCGCACTCTGCGTTTTTGTACGTTGG
>MSJK01000151.1:0-19057 GCA_001931985.1 Trichoderma sp. IMV 00454 | reverse complement strand
TAAATAATAAAGTAGTTTTTATTAATAAATAATAAAGTAGTTTTTATTAATAAATAATAAAGTAGTTTTCATTAATAAATAATAAAGTAGTTTTTATTAATAAATAATAAATTTAATTTATTTTCTTTAGGTTATTAATAAAACAAAGGAAGTTTTCATTAATAAAAGCTTATAATAAAGGAATCTTATTTAGTTAATAATAAATTAACTAAAGTAAATATATTAAAATAAACTATATAATTAAATCTAGCTAAAAATTTAGTTTTTAAATATATAGTTTTTTTATTTTTACAATTTATAATAGATTAATAATAAATAAATTTACTATATTAGTAATAAATTATTATTACTAATAAATTCTATTTATTTTATTTTCTTTAATTTATAAAGAAAATAAATAATAAATAATAAATAATAAAAAAAATTCATTTTGTTTTCTTTAAGGCCTTAATAAAATAAATTATTACTAATTAATAAAGTTACTAAATTCATTAGTAATTATTTATTATTTATTTTATTAATAAATAACTCTTTGTTAATTATTAATAAATAATAAATTCCTTTTGTTTTCGTTAATAAATAATTACTAAATTTATTACTAAATTTATTATTTATAAATAAACTTTCCTAATATAGTTAGTGTAAAATAAAATAAAATAAAAAAATTACTTAAAATAATTAAATATTATTATTTATTTTATTTTATATTTATAAATTAACTATATTAGGAATATTTTATTAAAAAATAATAAATTTAGTAATAATTCATTTTATTATTTATTATTTATTATTATTTAAAAAAAACTAATAAATAATAAAGTTCTTTTATTTTGTTTTCTTTAGGGTATTAATAAAACAAATTATTACTAATTAGTAACTTTATTAATTAGTAACCTTAGGTAAAATTAATAAAACTTTATAATTTTAAAAAGCCTTAGTTTTTTATATAGGTTTTTAATAATATTAAGGTTTTTAATTTTAAAAAAATAGCTTATTTAAATTTTATAATATTAAGTTAATAGCTTTTATATAAAAAATAATAAAGAGAATTACTAAAGGTTTATTTAATTATTATTTTAAATAAATAACTTTTTTTATTAATAAAATATTAAGTAAAATAATTTTTTTTATAAAATAATAAATATATAAAAAAGTATATTATTATATAAAGTAATAAAAAGCTATATATAATATAAGTTTTTTATTACTTTTAACTATAGTTTTTATTTAGTAATAACTTATAAATATATAGGATCTTATATATTTAATTTATATACAGTTCTATATAAATTATATAAGTAATATAATTACTTTATATAACTTATGTAAAATAATTACAATACTTAAATAACTTACATTAAGCTTTATATTTAAAAAAAATATATATAATATAATTAAGGTTATTAATTAATAATAATTTATTTTATTAAGGCCTTAAAGAAAAGAAAATAATTTTTTTTTATTTATTATTTATTATTTTTTACTTTTTTAAGCTAAAGAAAATAAAATAAAAGTATTTATTATTAATAATAATTTATTAATAAAAGTAATAAGTTTAATAATAACTAAGCTAATAAAATTATTATATAAGTAAATTATATATTTTTGTAAAGTTAAAAAGTAAAGCTATAAGCTTATATTTTTTATTTTTTAATAGTTATTTTATTTAATTTATTATTTAATTTATAAATATCCTTTATTATTTATTTTTATTAATAAAAAATTCCTTTATTTTATTAATACCTTAAAAATTTTTTTATTATTTATTATTTATTAATTAATAATAAAGAGTTATTTATTAATAAAATAAATAATAAATAATTACTAATAAATTTAGTAACCCTAAATATAATATAATATAGAGGTTATATTTATTATTAAGAAAGTTAATAAAGCTACAATAGCTAAATTAAAGGAAAGCTATACTTTAGCCTTTAGTTTAAAATTTAAAATTAATTTATAATTTAATTTAATTAACTATAGCTAACTAAATTAAATTTTAAAGATTTAAGTTATAAAGTATAATTAATTAAAATTTAAGACTAAACTTAAAATATATATATAAAATAATTTAAATAATAAAATTTAAATATAATATAAATATATATATAAAAAAGCCTAAATAATAAAGTTTAAGTATAATATAAACTTTAAGCTTATAAATTATAGTTTAATAACTTAATTAAACTAAATAAGTATCCTTTTATTAAATTATAAAGAGTAATAATAATCCCTAAGAATAAATTATATATATAATACTTTTAAAATTAAAAGACTATATAATAAAATAATATACCTTAATTACTTTTTTTAAATAATAACTATAACTTAATTATAACCTAAGTAAAGTAGTTAAATAAATAACTAAATTTATAATTAATAAAATTATAAACTTATAATTAAAAGCTTTAAAAAAGAAAAAACTAAAGCTAAGTAAAGTAAAGTATAAATTAAATTAATAAAAAAGTACTAAAAACCTTATTAATAATTAACTTTATATTTAGCTTTATTAATATAAAAAAAGAAAATAGCTTTTTATAACTTTATTAATAACTTAAGGACTTTTATTAAAACCTTTATATATTAATATTAACTATAATAATTATAAATAAAGAATTAATTTTAAAAGATACTTTTAAATTAATTTTCCTTATTAAAAAGAGTAGTAATTATAAAGGTATTTATATAAGCTAAATATAGGGGCCTAGTAGTAAATAATATATAAAAAAACTATTTACTTAATAAAAGTTTAGTAAGGATTTAAGTTAATTAAATATATATTTTAATAAATTATAAACTTATATTTTTAGTAATAAACTAAGTATTAATACTTACTTTTATTAAATTAATAAATTTAATAATAATTTATTTATAAACTAAAATTACTTAATTAAAAAGAAAATTATAAAATTTATATTTTTAAAATAATAAACTAAAACTTTATTAATTTAACTAATTAATTAAGTTTTTCAAAATATAATTAAGATTAATTATAAAATTAATTATAAAATTATAATTAAAATTATTAATAATTAAAATCCTAGGCTTTAGATAATTTAATTATAAAATTAATATAAGTTTAAAATTATTATTAATATTATTAATAAAAGGGATAATAATTTTAAAAAGCTAAGCTAAAGGAAATTAATAATTATAAATTAAATAAGATTTTTTATATAAAACTAATATTAATATTAATTTTTAAAAAAATTAAAAAAAAATAATAATATTATTATTATTCTTTTACTTTTTAGTAATATAAATTTCTTTAATTATAAACTTTAAATATTATTAATATAAGATTATTTTTAAATTTTTTATAATATATTTTATTAATATAATTAGTAAAAAAATATTACTTTTAAAGTTATAATAATATTATTAATAAAATTAAAATTAAAAATTAAATTAATAATAATTAATAATTTTAATTTATATAATTTCCTTAATTTTAAAAAATAAAAAAATTATTAATAATAAATATATTAAATAAAATTTGTAATAAACTTAATTAAAGCCTTTAATTTATTCAATAAGTATAAAGTTAATAATAAAATTTTAATTTTTAATTAAAAATATAATATATAAAATAATATTAATATATTAAAATATTAAATAAAACTTTTTTTTTATTTTAAATAACTTTTTAAGTAAAAAAAAAAAAATTTTATATATTTTTTAATATTTAAAGAAAAAGTTTTAGTTTTTTAAATTAAATATATTTTAAATAATATATTAAAAGTAAAAAAAGTATATATATTTTAAATTTATTATTATTTATAATTATATATAAAAAATTAATATAGTATAAAAAAAGTTTATTTAAATTAAAATAAAGTATAAGTTACTTTTTAATTATTTAATCCTAAAGTTTATAAATAACCTAAGTAAGAATTATATAAATTAATATATTAATTTCTAAATAAATTATAATATTTAAATTATATTTAAGTTAAAAAATATAATTAATAATATAAAAATAAAGGAAATTAAATAAAAAAGTAATATAATAATAATTAATATATTTTATATTAATTTACATAAGTAATTTATAACTTTATTATTAAATAATAAAACTAAAATAGTAAAGAAATTATATTATATTTATTAAAAAAATATTAATTATAATAAAATAAAATACTTTAATTTAAAACTTAACTTATAAAAAGAATAAAAAAAATAAAAAAAAATATAAACTTTATTAAGAAAAACTTTTAAATTTAACTTTTAATTAAACTATAAAATTAGTATTAACTAAAGCTAATTAAAAAGCTATAAATAATTATTATATTATATTTTAAAATAAAATACTAAAGTTTTTAATTAATTTAGATTTTTAATTTAAAATATAAAAATTATATAATTTATAAAAAAAAAAAATAACTTAAGAATTTTAAAGTTATATAATAATATTTTTTAAAAAATAAAAAATATTAAAGTTAAAGTTAAAAATATAAGTAATATTATATATTAATATATTAATATAAATTTTTTAATTATAGTAGTTTTTATAAATATATTATATACCTTAGGCCTAAAAGTTAATTTAATATTAATAATTTAATTTTTTAATTATAATATTAATATAATAATTATAGTAAATATTAAATAATTTAAAAAAGGGAAGCTAAGTTAATAAATAAATAATTTAAAAAATTTTTTATTTTATAAATAAATATATTACTTATTTAAGTATTAATTTTTTATATTATTATATTTAAAATAAAATTATAATATAATAAAATAAATTATTTAAGTAAATAAAATATTATTTAATTAAAGAAAATAATAATAAAAATAAATATAATTTAAAAGTATTATATTTATAAAGCTTATATATATAATAAAATAAAAAAACTTTTATATAAAGAAAAACTTTACTAAGTAAAATATATTAAAAATATAATTTATATTAATATTTATAAATTACTTTATATTATAAATTATAAAAAAAATTAATATTAAATAACCTTAGTTAATAATTATAATAAATTTAGTAAAAGTAAAGTAATTTAAGTTAAAAAAATACTTAAGAAATTATTTATAAATTTTTTTTTTTTAAAAAAAAAGTTATAATAGTAAAAATATTAAATTATTTATTTTAATAATATAGAAAAATTTTATAGTAAAAAATTTAAACTTTAAGTTATTAAATATAACTTTATTATTAAATCTTTTATAATAAAGTAATATTAATTAAATAATATTACTAAAAGTTTTAATATTATAATTAAAAATAAATTATTTTTAATAATAATTAATAGTAAAATATTATAAAAATATTAATTAAAAATATTAAAAATTATAAATTATTTTTAAAATTATAATTTATATAATACTTTTAATAAAATATAATTTAAATTTATTTTTAATTAATAATTAAATATTTTTAATATTTATATAATTAAAATTATAACTTAGGCCTTAGTTTTTTAAGTATAAAAAAAAACTAAATAAAAAAAAGCTAAAATATATTTTCCTAAGGTTTATAAAAAATATAATTTATTATTTTTTTACTTTAAAAAGGAAAATTATTAATTACTTTAATATTTATTTTAAAATAAAATTTTTTTTATTATATTACTTTAAAATAATATTAATTAAAATATAAATAAAAAAAATTATTAATTTTAAATAATATAAAAAAACTAATTTAATTTAATTTATAATTATAATATTATTATTAAAAAATATTATAATAAAAAAAACTAAAGTTATAAAAGAAATATTAAAATACTTAAAACTTTAATATTTATTATAAAGCTATTATATATTCTTTAATATTTTAGCTTTTATAATATTAAGTAAAATTATAGTTTAAAATATAAAACTATAATTATTTATAAAAGTAAAAAATTTTTTTTTTAAATAAATAAAATAATATAATATTTAAGGAAATTTAAGCTTTATAAAAAAATAAAACTTAATTTATAATATTAATAACCTTAAATATAAATATTTTATAAAATAAATAAATATATAAACTTAAATATAACTTTAATAATTAAATAATTAAATATAAAATATATTAAGTTATTTAAAACTTTAAGTAAATTTTTAATATAAATTATTTTAAAACTTTTACTTTTATTATTAAATTAATAATATATAAAATTTTATTTATTATAATAACTACTTAAAATTTAAAAATAAAGTAAATAAATATAAAAACTACTTTTCTTTATAAGTCTATTAATAAAAATATTTATATAAAGTAATTAATTAACTTTAAAAATAAAACTAACTTAATTTATAAATTAAATAAAGCTTTATATAAACTTAAATAAATACTTTGTATTTAATATAAAATATTTATAAACTTTTTTTTATATTAAGCTTTTATTTAATAATATTAAACTATAGTATTTTTATTAAAAATAATATCTTTATTATAATTTATATTAATAATTAATTTATTATTAATAAAAATAAGTAAAAAATTTTAATAATTAAAAAAGTTTTTTATAATTATTTTTAAATAATAAATCTTAGGCTATATAGCTATTACTTAAGAATAAAAATCTAATATAATAAAAATATAAAAAATAATTTATTTTAATTAATAAAGTTATATTTAAAAAATCCTTTAGTAATTTAATATAATTAAGTATATAAAATTTTTAACTTTAATAATAAAGTTTATTTCTAAAAACTAATAAAAGATTATATTTATAACTTTAAAAAAAATAAAAATATTAATTAATAATAAAATCCTTAATATATTTAATATTAAAAATAAAACTTTTTATAATTTATTAATATAGTAAATATTATAGTTATAAAAAAAAAAGTAATAAAAAATATAAAAACTACTTAATTAATTAAATTAATAATAAACTAGCTACTTATAGTATATATAAATAACTAATATAAAACTTAATAAATAATATAATCTTTAATCTTTTTTTAAGCCTTTATAACTTAAAGTTAAAATTTTACTTTAGTTATTTTAAAAAGCTATTATTACTTTTCCTTATATATTAAATCTTTATTATTTAATAATTTAATTTAAAAGTATAAAGTATATTAGTACTTAAGGGCTAACTACTTAAAAATTAGTAATTAAGTTTATAACTTAAGATAAAAAGTTTAAAATAACTTATAGAAGTATTATTACTTTAAATAACTTATATTAACTTAAGGGAGAGAGGAATAAAAAAAAGATACCTAAAGTAATTAATAAAAGTAATACTTAATAAACTTTTAGTTAATAAAAGTAATACTTAATACTATATATATATATTTATAAAAGTATATATTAGTAATTTATAATTATATAGCTAGTATAATAATAAAACTACTTATTATTATTAATATAATATTTAAAATTACCTTTTTTAAAAATAATATTCTTAATATAGTTTTTATAAAAAAGAAATTAAATAACTAAAGGGTTTAGTAGCTTAGTAAGCTAAATATTAAATTTTATATTTATAATAATATTAAAAAGTATAAAGTTAATTAATAATATAAAAGTAATATACTAAAGGCTAGAAGATAAAATATTAATATTAGTATTAATAATAATAGTAGTAGTAGAAGTTATAGTAATAATAGTTAGTAGTTTATAATTATATTTAGCTTTAGCTATAGTAGTAGCTTTTATTTAAGTAGCTTAAATTTAATTAGCTTTTTTTAATTATTTAAATTAGTTAAATAAAGCTATTTATAAATACTTACTCTTTAGGCTTTAGATTAACTTATAATAATAATAATAGTAATAATAATAATATTAATAATAGTAATAGTAATAATAAAAATAAAAATAAAAATAATATTTAAAAAATAAAGGAATAATTTAAAAAAGTATAATTAAGCTTTTATAAAAGTATAATAAAGCTTTTTTTATAAAAGTAAAATTAAGGTAAATTACTATTTTTATTATTATTAAATTACTATTATTATTTATAATATTTTTTTTATATTTTAAAATTACTTTTATTTTAATAAAGTAATATATTATAATAAAAAAAACTACTATTAATTAATTATAATATTCTAACTCCTTTATTACTACTTAATATTAAGTTCTATATTTTTAATACTTAAAAAAGTACTTATAATAACTTTATTAAATAAAAAGTATAATAAAATATATATAAAGTTTAATAAAGTTACTTTTTATATTAATTTATTTATATATAAATTTAGTTATTAATAATAATTTTTTAAAGTTTATTTTTAAAGTTATATTATACTTTATTATTAATTACTTTCTATTAAATTATTTATTAATTATTTTACTACTTATACTTTTATTTACTTTTTTTTTTTATAAAACTAGTTTATATATATTATCTTTTCCTTTTAACTTTAATCTTTTTATAAAATTATAATTATATAATATTTACTTATTTACTTTTAGTTTAAATATTATTTATAAAAACCTTTATTATATTATAATAGTAATTTTATAATTTTATAATATTCCTTATTTATTTTTTTATTTATAAGTTATTTATTATATTAAATTTATTTTTTAGCTATATATTATTAATAAATAGCTTTAGGAAAAAAAAGTAATAGCTTTAGTTTTTATATTTAATCTACTATTTTTATTAATTTTATTAACTTAACTAAATTATTAAATATTAATACTATTAATAATTTAACTAAGTTATTAAATACTATTATTATTATTAACTTAATTAAGTTATTAAATACTATTACTATTATTAATTATACTTATATTATATTTATTAAATTTAAAAACTTTTTATATTTTAGTAAGTATTATTTTAATACTTTAGTATATTTAGTTTAGTAATATTTAAAATATTAAAGTATTACTTTTTTTTATTTTTTAATTAATTTAAATTTACTTAGTTTTTATTAAATACTTAACTAAGGAATAGTAGTAGACTTCTTTATTAACCTTAAGTCTTTAACTATATTAAGCTTAACTAAGTAAACTAACTTAATATTTTTATAATATTAGAGATATTAATATAAATAAAAGTATTTTAGTTAAAGGACTTAGTTTTATATTTATAAAGTTTATAATTAATAAAAATAAAGTAAATTAAAAAATTATATAAATAGCTTAATATAAATAATTAAAAAAATTTTCTTTTATAAATTTTATTATTTTTTAACTTTATATAATACTTTATATAAAACCTAGTTATATATACTTAAGTAAATTTAATAAAAAAGTTTAATTAATATTTTAATTTATTACTTACCTTAATTTACTTATAGCTTTAATAACTAATTAAGTAATATTTATTTTATAATTTATTATATTTTAGAAAAATTTAATATAAATCTTTTAAAATATATTTTAAAAAGGGAATAAATACCTTTAATATAAAATATAATTATATTACTAAAGTATATATATTAATTAACTTAGGCTTTAATAATTTTTTCTTTATATAATATAAATTATTAATTTTAAATATATATAACTTTTTATATATAATATAAAAAATACTATTACTTAAATTTTATAAGTTATTTATTATATTCTTCTTTATTTAAAAAGCTAATAATAAAATACTAAAATTAATAAAATAAATTTTATTTTTTAAAATTTATTTCTATTATTATTATTATCTTTAATATAAAAAAAGTTAAATACTTTTATATAAAAAAGATTAATTAATAATATTATATAACTATATTATTAATATATTAAATATAAAGTAATAGCTATATTAATAAAAATACTATTTTTATAATATTTATATAAGTAATATAGTAATTAATTAATATTATAAATAAGTATTTTATATTATAGCCTTTATATATAAATTAAAGTTTATATAATACCTAAAGATAATCCTTTTTTACTTTTTTATTAAAAAATAAAAATATAATATAGAAAAATTATTAGTAAGTATTATATTAATTATATTAAAAAAAAGTATATAATATTTACTAATTTTATAAGTATAGTTTAATAATAATAAATTAAAATAAGTTTAAAAATATTTTAAAAAGTTTAAATATATAAAAAAAATAATAATTATATAATTATTATTATTATATTATATTTAACTTAAGAATCTTTTACTTTTTAATTAATTAAATAAAGTATAAATTAAACTTTACTTTTTATATATTTTTTATTTATTATATATAATTTTATTATAAATATTTTACTATATTATAAAATTATTATTATTTTAATATAAATAAATTTAAATTTTTTTTAAATTTATATTAATATTTACTAATTTTTAAATTTATAAATATTAATTTACTTTAAGCTTATAAAAAATTAAATAAGTAAATAAATATAAACTTAGTTAATAATTATATATTAAAAATTAAATATTTTAATAATATTATATATTTTAAAATATACTATTTAAAAATTCTTTTATAATTATTAAAAATTAATAATTAGTTTTATATATAATTATTTTTTAAATATACTTTTCTCCTTTTATAATATTTAAAAACTATTAAAATTAATTATACTTATATATAATAATAAGCTTACTACTTTATTCCTTTATAGTTTTATTTATTATAAATATATAACTTTAATTTATTACCTAAGTATTAATAAACTTAAATAGCTTCTTATATAAGCTATATTACTACTTTAAAGGGAGGTAATTATTAAAAAAATTAATTATAATAATAATATTAAAATATTAAGTATAAATTTAATTTTAAAAATATTAAAAAAATACTTTATAATTTTTCTTTTTTATTTTATTTTAATTATTATTTTTATTAATTAAAAATAACTAAGTAAATAAAAAAAATATATATACTTATATATATATAATTCCTTTATTTATTATTATTTTATATATTTTTTATTAAAAGTTTATTAATATTTTCTACTTATATATATATATTTTTATTAATATATTTTTTATTTTATATTTATTATTATATTATTTTAATTAAATTTTTTAATATATATAAATATAAATTTAAAAATAATATAATTACTATTATAAGTAAAAAAACTAAAATATAATTAAACTACTTTAGTTTAATTTTAAATTATTATAATAAAGTTTTCCTAGTAGTCCCTAAGTTTTTAAAAAAACGTAAAAAATTAAAAAAGTATAAAGTTAATTTTAAAAATTAAAAAGTAAAGTAAATTAAATTAAGCTATAGTAAAAGTAATTAATTAAATTTATATATTTTATTATTAATATTTAAATATTAGATTTTTTTTAAAACTAATAGTAAAAGTAAAAAAAAAAAGTATTAAAAAGAAAAAAAAATATTTCCTTAAAGTTTAATACTTAATAATTATTTAATAAATATAGTAAAGGAAATAATAATTTTTAATATTATTTTAGTAATATATTTTACTTAGCTATAGAAGTATAGCCTAGCCCTTATAAGTTTTTTTAAAAAAAAGAAAAAAATAAGAAAAAAATTAACTTAAACTTAAATAATAATAATAATATAGTAGTAGTAGTAGTAGTAATAAATTTTAAAGAATAATATATAGTAATAATAGTAGTAATAGTAGATTTTAAAAAATAATATATAATAGTAATAGTAGTAGTAATAGGTTTTAAAAAATAATATATAGTAGTAGTAGTTATATAAGTATAAGTAGTAAAAGTAAAAGTAAAAGTAATAATATAACTTAAAAATATTTACTTAAATTTAAAAATTAATTTTTAAAAAGTTAAGGTTATATAGTTCTATACTTAAAATACTTAATATAATATTTAATTATTTTAAATTAAATTAGTTTATAAAATAAGGAAATATATAATTAAGGGGTTAAAAAATAAATATAAAGTATTAGTTATTTAAATAATATATTTATTAACTTAATAAAGCTAGGGGTAGTAGGTAGTTAGTTTTTAAATATTACTAATTAATATATTATAGTTTCTTTTTATTTTTTAATATAATTATTAATTTAATAAAGTTAAAAGTAGTAGTATAATTTAAAATAGTAATATAATATAGCTAAAATTATAAATATAGCTATTATTTTAGTAAAGCTAAGTATAGTAGTATAGTTTTTAATTATTTATAAGTAAATTCCTTAAGGTTATATAATAATAAAAATATAAAAATCTATATTAATAAATAATATTAAACTATTAGTTTATTATAAGACCTTAATTTTCTTAATATAAGGGATTTAAATATATTTAAATTTAGATTTTTTTAAATTAAAATAAGTAAAAATAATAAAGGATTTAAATTTTACTAAATATTATTAATATATATATAAATATAAAGGATTTAAATTTAAAAAAAATAAAGGATTTAGATTTTTATAATTAAAAAATAATAAATAATATATATATATATAAAAATATAATAAAATAACTAAAGTAATAATAATAAAACTATATTTCTTTTTTTATTACTAATACCTTATAGAATATATTATACTTATAATTAGTAATAGTCTTTTATATTCTATAAGTCTCCTTTTAAATTATACTTTTATATAATATATAAATAGCTTAATAAAGTAACTTAAAGCTTAAATTAAGCTATTTAAGCACTATAATAGTTATATATTCTTTTTAAAGCTTAAAGTTTAAAGCTTAAATTAAGCTATTTAAGTACTATAATAATTATATATCCTCCTTAAACTTAAAGCTTAAAGCTTAAATTAAGTTATTTAAGTACTATAATAGTTATATATTCTCCTTAAGCTTAAAGCTTAAAGCTTAAATTAAGCTATTTAAGCTTTATAATAGATTACATAAGGCCTTTAATTTTTAAATTTTTAAAATAACTTTTATTTATAACTAAAGTTATAAAAAATTTAAAAAAGCTTTTAGTATATTAAAAAATAATTAAGTTACTAATAGTTTTATAATTTTAAAAGTTTAAAGTATAAAAAACTATAAAGGGATTTTTAATTATTATTATTTTATTTATTAATATAAAAGAAGTTATTATTAAAGGAAAAAGCTTATAAAAGAAATATTAGTAAAAAAGTTAAATTACTTATTTACTATTTTAATTATATAGTAAACCTAAACCTTTTTTTAAATTTTAAATATAGTTAATTTATAGTATAATTATAATTTAGTTAAATATTTTTTATTTTTATAACTTTAAAAGAAATCTTAATATAACTTTAGCCTTAATTAATTACTTAACTTTATTATAACTTAATTTTATAACCCTTTATTAACTAAGTAGTTAATTACTTAAGAAATTAATAGAAAATATCCTTAAGTTAAAATATATAATTATATATAATATTTAGTTCTATTAATATTAACTAAAAATAAAACCTAGAACTTTTTAATTATAATAATACTTATATAATTATATATACTTTTTAAGTATAAAGCTTAAATTAAGCTATTTAAGTATTATAATAATATATACTTTATAATTATATTATATATTCTCTTTAAAGCTTAAAGTATAAAGCTTAATTTAAGCTATTTAAGTATTATAATAGTATATAGCTATATATCCTTTTTAACTATAAAGCTTAATTTTAAATTATTTAAGTATTATAATAACTATATAATTATATATCTTCTTTAACTATAAAGCTTAAATTAAGCTATTTAAGTATTATAATAGTATATACTTTATAGTTATATATCCTTAAACTTAAAAAGCTCTAAAAGCTTTAAAAAAGTATATTTTATATAAATTAAATAGCTAACCTTAAAAGTATTTTATTTAAATAATAAATAAATCTTTATAATAGGTAAAGTAGATTTATTTAATTAGTAAAAGTAAGAATATTTTTATATATAAAAACACTTTATAATATATTATAATATAAAAGCCTAGTTTTTTATTAGTAAATAATAGAATAGTAAAAAAAAATACTTTAACTACTTAATATAGTTAAGCTAGATTTATTAACTTAGTTACTTAGAAAGCTTATAGAAACTAAGTTATTAAAGTAAAAGGATAAGTTAAGTATCTTACAGGGGTATAGTATTAATACTTTTACTATTTACTAAATATTTTATATATAATAGTAATTATATATAATCTAACTTTATAGTTAAAGGCTACTACTTTTATAATTACTAAGCTAAATATAATATTTAATATTAAACTTTTATTAAAGGGGAAAGAGATAATAAAGGTTATAAGGGATAAAGTAAAAGGTATATAAATTAAAGCTATTTGCAAAGCAGCAGAAGCTATAATACACTGTAATATAATACACTGTACTATAGTATACTATAAGCTATATTACTTATATAATTTATATAGGATCCTATATAAATTAAATATATAGGATCCTATATACTTATTAAGTACTTTATAAAATTTATAAACTTTATAAGTAAAATAATAATATTTATTATTTATATTTTATAATAGTATTTTAAACTTTATTTCATAAGTTATAATAAAGTTATAATTTAAATAGTAAAATTTTAAGTATTATTTAAAGCTAAAAGAATACTTTTATATAAATTAAAATTTACTATTAAAATATTTCCTTTATTATAGCTTATATAATAATAATAAAAATAGTATTATAAAATATAAATAATAGATATTATAATAATATAGTAAATATACTATAAATAATAAAACTAAGTTATATATAATTTATTATATAATAATTGTATAATAAATTATATAATAAAAATAAAATAAATTATAAAAATACTAAGTTATATATAATAAAAATAAATTATATAACTTATTGTATAATTTATTATATAATTTATTAAATAATTTATTTTTATTATATAACTTATAGTTTGATTTATTTTTATTATATGATTTATAGTCTAACTTATAGTCTGATTTATTCTTATTGTATAATTAATAGTCTAACCTATAGTCTAATTTATTTTTATTGTATGATTTATTATTAATTATTATAAAATTAAATTATCTATATAATTGGCCTTTTTCCTTTGTGCTTTTTTACTTTTATTTATTATAATAATAGTTTTTTATTATATTATAATGGATTCTAATAATAAATGAAGAAATTGACGATTTTGAAGAAGAAGCTTATGAAGCTACTGATTTAAATTCTGAACTACTAATTTAATATAATCTTGATTCTAAGTTTTTTTAATAATTTAAATTCCTCTATTATAGAAGAAGATTCTAGTGTTTCTACTAGTAGTTTTATTTATAATAGATCTGAATTTAAATTAAAAAATAATAAGGATTCTAAGATTTATATCTTTTAAAATAATTTATTTAATAGGACTTTATTACTTATTAAAATAAATACAGAAAGAGAAATAAAAGTTAAATACATAAGGTTAATTATTTATTTTTTTTATTTTTTTATTTTATTATTATTTTATTTATTTTATTATTTATTTTTATTTATTAATTATTTTTAGTTATAATTATAAGCTTATAACCTTAGTTAAAGGCTTTCGATTGTTTAATTTAGGGCGACCCATATATATACAGGGCCATATAACTATATGGGTCGCTTAGTTAGCAAAAGCCCGCTATAACAGCCGCTGTAATTTCCTTCTAGCTGCCCCCTATAGCTATCTCCTTTACAACCCCGCTATTATAGATTTAACTTTTCCGCCTAAGCAAATCTATTAATTTAAGGAAGACCTAGAGCTTAATTTAGATTATTACGCAGTAATTAGTAATTATACATAAATTACTTAAAGGTCTTACTATATTTAATATATTAATTAATAAAAATTAGTATATTTATATAACTAATTTTGTAAAGGTTACTAATTTTTAATTAATATTAGCGGTAACCTTTCTAGCAGCGGCTGGGTTATTTAGTATTAAACAGAAGCTTGATTTTATAGCTATAACTACCCTACTAAGCCCAGCCTATAGCTAAGCTAACTGCTAAGTTAGCTGCCGCAGCGCTTACTAAGCCCTGTATAAAGTAAGCTATAGTAGCTATAAAAGAGGATAGAGGTACTAGAAGAGTTACAGTAGCTGCTAAAAGAAAAGTAGTTAAAAGGGGAATTGGAAAGGTAGCTGGAAAGAGAGTTAGAAAGGGAGCTGGAAAAGTAATTAGAAAAGCAGCTGCCTACCTGTAGCAAATGCTATTTAAAAGGCTATAGAAGAGGGGTAAAAAAGTGTGTGTTATTACTGTTATGAGATAGAAGCAGTAGCCCGATAGCTATAGGCAGCTAGAAGGAAATTACAGCGGCTGTTATAGCGGGCTTTTGCTAACTAAGCGACCCGTATAGTTGTACGGCCCTGTACGTGTATGGGTCGCCTTAATTTAGCCCGGTATTATTAAGCAAAATACCCGCAAATAGCTTATAATAAGGAATCTGAAAAGATTAGAAAAAGAAGTAAGTTATTATTTTCTTATTTTAATTAATTTAATAGAACTTCTGGTTTTTTTTATAATTATAATATTATTATTATAATATAAGTATAATAATTTAATTATAAGCTATTATAATTATTTTATTATATATAAGTTATAATAATTAATATTATAATTATAAAATACTAGTTGGGACATTTAGTAACTTAAAGCTATTTGGGTTAATTAATTTTATTATTTAATAATTTACTTTATTTAGAATCTAATGTTATTCCTTTAATATACGACTTTTTATTTAATTTAAATATGTAAAATAAAAAGTTAAAGGTTATTAATAATAAATTTAATAAAGATAAAGCTTTGTATAAGATATTAGTTTTTTTAATTGAAAATAATATCTTTTTTAATACTATATCTTTAAATTTGTTTAATAACCTTTTATCTTTTTATAATTCGTAGGTTATTTATATTATTATTTTATTATTATCTGTATTATTATTATTTCATTATTTATTTTATTATTTTATTACTATTTATTTTATTTTATTATTTTATTTTATTATTTATATTTAAATAATTAATTATATTTGTATTAGTAATTATATTATAATTAATTAAACTAATATTTATAAAATATTAAAAGATAATTATAATAAGGCTTTATTAGATTTAAATTTATATATTAAAGCTAATTTAAAATCTTATAGTACTTTTTCTATAACCTTTAATATTTAAACTTTAAATAACTAAAATTCCTATTTAGGAATAGTCCTTATTTTTATTAATAAGGAATTTAAATTAAAATATAAGCTTATAGGTATTTATTTTATTTTTATTATTTTATTTTTATTATTTTAATAGCTAATTTAATTATAGGATTTAAAGAGCTTTTGGAAAGCTATACTAGAATATATATATTTTAGTAATTACAAAAGGCTTTAGAGCTTTTTCCTTAATTACTAAATTTAAATAATTTATTTAAGTATTTATTTATTATTTTATTATTATTATTTTTATTATTATTTTAATAGCTAATTTATTTATTTTAGTATTACGTAGGATAATACTTATAATAATAATATATTTATAAAGTCTTTTAAAGAAGCTTATAAAAAAGCTAATAATAAAGACTTTATAAATAATATTAAATATATAGTATATATTATTAATTTAATAACCTAAGATATATTAAAAGATTATATGTCTTTTATTTTTTCTAATTTATCTTTATTTAATTATATAAATAATAATTTATATAATTATAAAGAAGAAGAAGAAGAAAAAAAGGAAAATAATAATAATTCTTCTAATAGTAAGTTTTTTTTTATTTATAGTTATATTATTTATTTATATTTATAATTAAAATTATATTATTTATTAATTTATTTTATAGATTTAATTTATCAATTACGTTAAATTATTTTATTAGTTAAATATACCTAAGAGCTTAGTAACTTATTAAGTAAAAGAATATTAAAAGCCAAAAGAGATAAAAAAATTCCTGCTTCTTATAATAAGGAAAAAATTCCTTTAGGTAATTATTTATTATTTATTTATTATTCCTTTTTTTATTATTTATTTATTATTTATTATTTATTTATTTTTATTAATTAATTTATTTTAATAGATAATGCAACCCATTGGAATTTAATATTTTATGAGTCCTCCTATTTGAACAGTAGTTTTTTCCTATTTGAATAGTAATAGCCTGTGCGTTGCGCTAAAAGGTCTATGCACCTGAAATTTCCAAAACTATACCCAACTTCAACTAAGAAAAAGACAGGCTAGAAAAAATAAAATAAATATTTTAAAAATAGCTATAGCTTTATTATAGTTTAATTTTATATATTCCTTTTTTAGATTTTATTTCAGCTAATTATTTAAGTTGTAAACTTATAAAAACTATTATATAAAATTCTTTTTTAAGTATATAATAAAAATTAATATACTTAGTATTTTTATATTATTTATATAAGTAAAAACCTATATATAAAATATTTTATAAAAATTACTAATATTTATAAAAAAAACAGCTATTTTAACTATATATTTTTAAATTTTAAAAAAGTCTACTTAAAAAATTAAAATTAAATATTTTAAAAATATATATATAATTTTAAAGTAATAATTTAACTAAATGTATTTTTAAAATATTTTATATATTTTTTTTAAACGTATATTTTAACTGTTCTAAAAAGTAGTATAATTTCGAAGTGTTAAGTACACAGACTATTACTATTTAAATAGGAAAAAACTACTAGGGGGGTCTTAAAAACGACTACTGTCCCTAACTGAGCTTTACTAAGTCGGGGGGTATGCTAATTAGTAAAGGGTTATTAATTTACAAAAAAAAGATATATAATTTATAATGTATATACTATATAAAATAAAGTACTATATAAATTATTAATATTATAATTTTAAAGAAAAAAATACTATTAAGCTGCTGCTTAATATAAGGTAATGCTAAATGTAAGTGAAATAGCTTTTTTAAGTATAGAAATAGTGATTTTTTATTTTAGTACTTTAATTTATATAGTATATACACTAAGACCGAAGTATTTTATAAATTAACAACCCTTTTGCTACTTAACGTGCCCCCCGTCCTAGCTGCGCTAGGATAGGAATTGCGGTTGTTTTTAAGACCCCCCTAGTACTGTCTAAATAGGAGAACTTTATTTTATATACTTAATATTTCAATTAGCTTAAAAGAAGCTTTATTATATATTTATAAAATAAATAATAAACCAGAATTATTATATTTAAAATATACTAAAAAGCTTTATAATAATAAATTAGTAAGTTATTTATTTATAATTTATTTATTTATAATTTATTTATAATTTATTTATAATTTATTTATAATTTATTTATAATTTATTTATAATT
>MSJK01000150.1:0-17361 GCA_001931985.1 Trichoderma sp. IMV 00454 | reverse complement strand
ACTATTAATAAAAATACCTATTATATTTAATTTAGTATTTTAAATATATTAAAAAATAATATTTTTTTAAATTACCTTTAGTTATATAATAATAACTTTATTATTTAATAAAAGATTAATAAAGTTTACTAAAATATTAAAAATATACTTAAATATTAATTATATTAAAGAAAATAAAAGGGTAAAAATATATTACTAAAATAATTAAAATCCTTTATATTAATTATAAAAAAAATAAAAATAATTAAGTTTAAAGAAAATAAATCCTTAGTATTATTATAATATAATAAATAATATAAAAAAGTAGAATATATTTATATTAATAAAATTATAATATAATTTAAAAATAAGCTAGTAGCCCTTAATAAAGTATTAAGTAAAGTATAAGAAAAAAAAAAATTAAAAAAACTTAAGGATACTTTTACTAAAATACTTTATTAATATAAAAAATATAAGAAATTATATAAAGTAATATTAAATACTAAGTTACTATTATACTTATAATAGGATTACTTTATTAAGCTAGTAAATAAAAAATAACCTAAGATTTATAAAATTTATAACTTTAATAAAAGAAAACTTAAAATACTAAAGGAATAATTAAATAAATAATTAAAAAAAAAATATATTTAAGTTTTTAACTTATTAATAAAATACTTTATAATATTTATACTAAAGAAAAATAAAAAGCTATAATTAATTATTAACTATTAATAATTTAATAAAATTACTATTAAAAATTAAATACTATTATTATTAATTTTTAAAATTAAAAATAAATTAGTAATTATAAAATAATTTATAATTTTTAATTTAAAAAAAGCTTATAACTTTATTTAAATTAAAAAAGAAAATAAATAAAAAATAATATTTAAAATATATTATAAACTATTTAAATATTTAATTATACTTTTTAAATTTACTAATATATTAATTATATTTTAAAAAATAATTAATAAAGTCCTTAAGGAATATATTAATTAATTTATTATTATATATTTAAATAATATACTAATTTACTTTAACATTAAGAAAAAATATAAATAATATATATATTAAGTTTTAAAAACCTTATAAAAAGTAAACTTATTAATAAAACCTAAGAAATATTAGTTTTATATATAAAAAATTAACTTTTTAAAATATATTATTTTACTAAAATAAATTAAAATAAACTTTACTAAGTATAATAAGCTAAGCTCCTATAGGGTTAGTATAAAAGGAATTTCCTAAGGGATAAACCTTATATTAGGTTTATATTAGTAAATAAACTAGGCTAGACTAGTAGGTAATTAATAAAGATAAAAAGGGTTTATTTATATAACTAATAAATAATACTCTTGTAAGTATAATTAAGTATTATTTTATATTTATAACTAGTTATTTAAACTATTTTAAATAAATATTATAAAATAAATATATAATATAAAGTTTACTTAAGTTTACTTATTTAGAAGTAAGCTAAGTTCCTAAATAAAAAGTAGCTTACTTTAGCTTACTTACTATTACATAAGCTATTTTATAATTAGTCCTTTGGGCTATTATAATTCTATAGTGCTTACCCTATAGGCCTGCTGTTACAATTATAAATATATTAGTTTATAATATAGTATTTCCCTTTTATTAGTTTTATCCTTAAGGCCTAAGCTATTTCCTATATAAGTATTATAGTTCTTTTATTTCTAAGTAAGTATTTATTTTCTTCTTTAATTATTATTATATTTAATTAAGTAAAAAAGCCTAAGTTTAAGTTTATAAAGAAATATTATTTTTATATAGTTTTTATTTATTTTTTTAGGTTTAAGGTATTACTTTATTTTTATTATTTAAATAAGTAACTTTATTTAGTTATTAAAGGTAATAACTTATATATATATTACTATTACTTTAGTTATTTATATAATAGTTTATTTATCCTTATGTTTTTTTATAAGTATAATTATTTCTTACTTAGGTATTATATTAACTTAGTCCTTAGTTAATTATATTATAAAGGAACTTAAATAATTAAAGTATTAAGAGGAGCTTACTAAAGAGGTATTAATTACTTAGTAAAAGTATTATAAAAAACTTCTTACTTAGTAAAAGGCTAAGTATAATAAAGCTTTAGTTTATTTTATAAAGTTATAAAAGCTATATTATTTACTTTACGCCTATAGTATAAAAATAGTAAATTATAGTTTAAATATTAAGGAGATAAAGGAGTTAGATTATTATAAGGAGGAAGAATATTAGGTAGAACTAGCTTATATATAATATAAAAAGGTACAGCTTCTTTATAATATATAGTTTATAAGTAAGGTTAATTAGTTTTTTTCTAATACTAATTTAGGGTTTTTAAATCCTAATTTTTTTACCTTAATAAAGGGTACTCCTTTGTTATTATTTTCTTAGGTTTTATAAAGTATTTTTATTTTTTTTATATTTATTTTTATTATATTTATAGTTATTTTTAAAGTTTATTTTAAAAGGTTTTTAAAGTAATACTAGTGTATTTAAAATTACTTTTTAGTTTTTAGCTATTTATATTTTTATTATACTTTTTTTATTCTACTAAGTATTAAAATTTACTAATTACTTTATTTATTTTTAGTAATATTATTTTATTAACTTTATATTTAAGTTTTTTACTTTAAATAATAATTTTATCTTTAATAAGTTCTTTAGTATTTTTATTTATTAATGCTTTTTTTAATAGTAAAATATAAAAAATCAGGTATATTAATTTTCTTTATTTATTTAGTTATTCTAAGAGGTCTAGTTTATAGTTAATATTATTAATTTTCTTTAAAATTTTATAAAGCCTAACTTTTTTATAATTTAGCTTATTACTTAGCTTATTTATTTTAATATTAGTTTATTTTTCTCCTTAAGTATATTAAAGTAAGTAAATTATATCTCCCTCCTAAAGAGTTAGTCTTTTAAGCCTTTTCTTATTTATATACTTTTTTATATATTTTTATATAAGTTTAAGTTATATATATAGTTTTTAATGTAATTTTTTAAATTTATTTACTTTAAATATAGCTTTTTATATATTTTCCTTTTTTTATAATATTTAATATACTTATAAGTAGTATCCTTTATTAATGTAAAATAGTAAGA
Organism: Trichoderma sp. IMV 00454; assembly: GCA_001931985.1. NCBI lineage: Eukaryota > Fungi > Ascomycota > Sordariomycetes > Hypocreales > Hypocreaceae > Trichoderma > Trichoderma sp. IMV 00454. Next base: position 14,256 of record MSJK01000150.1, on the reverse strand, counting down.
GCTTTATTAATTCTAAGACTGAATTATTATAAGAGAATTCTACATTAAGTAAGTACTTAACTTAGTTATTTTAGTTAAAGTTAATATAGCTTTATAAATATACTTTAATAATTTAGTTAGTATATTTTATTTATTTATTTATTTAAGGATAATAAGTAATATTAGCTTTATAGTTTATATTTATTTTTATTATAGTGCTTTACTAATATTTAAATATAAATATTAATCTTTTATTAAAAATAATTTCTATAGGTAATTTATATTTTAAGGTTATATACTTTTATATAATATAGCCTAATTCTTCTACTATACTTCCTTTTTTATATAAAATAAAAATACTTTATTTTATTAATTTATTAATAATAATAAAAATACTATTATATATTATATTTATTATAGGCTCCTTTAATAGTAATAGCTTAATAATATAGTTAAATAAAATAAAGCTTTATAAGTACTTTAGTATTAGTAATAGTTATAGTTTACTATAAGGTTTTTATTAATTAGACTTTATTTTTATATATAAAATATATAATTAAATAATTCCTTTAATAACTTTTTTTATATTTATAAAGGTATAGTATTATTATACTTATTATAGTATTTTAATAATTCCTTTATATTTATATAGTAGGTATTTATAAACTATTTTTATTACTTTTTTTTATAATAATTCTAATATTTAGATTTTTTTATTTTAGTATAAAATTCCTTTTATAAAGGTTATATCTTTAAGGAATTAATTTAGTATTTAATTACTAACTTTATCCTTAATTTTATTAAAAATAGGATTTTTATTTTTAATTATAAAGAGGGTATTAATAACTATTAGTTTATAATACTTTTCTTTTATTTTTTAAAATATTAGTAAAGTAAGTTTTAGTATTAGTTTAAAGTAGTTTTCTTTATAGCTAAAAGTATTTACTTAACTATTTTTTAATTTTTTATAGGGTATAATTTTAAAGTTATACTTAATTATAAGCTAAAGGTACTTTTCTTACTATATATTACAGCCTGATCCAGGATCAAGAAGGTACATTGGAAATATACCCCGGAAGAATACTAAATTTAAATAACTAATTAATATAGGATTAATAAGTAGATTATAAGCTACCTTAGATAGATTACCTTTATAAAAGTAATCTTATGCTTAGGCTTATAATCCTAAAAGTAAGCTATTAGGAATGACTAAATATATAAGATTTAATTCTCTACGCTCTTTAAATAACTTAGATAGACAGTTGTTAATAAAGTATTAAGATTAAATATAGACTAAATCTTTATTATATTTTACTTACTTTGTAATTACATCTGCTTAAAGCTACTTCCTATTTTTTTTACTAATATAAATTAATTAACCTTAGCTTATTACCTTAGAAACTTACCCTATACTACTTAAGTATTAGGTTGGGATGTTATACGTTAATGATTTTTGTTTAGAAGGATATTAAGTACCTTTAAGTAAAATGAACTACTATATCTAGAGCTGGAGCAGCCCTTAAAGTTATAAGTATTAATTTTAGTACGTTTACTACTAATAGTAATGGGAATATTACTATGTAAGACCTGCCTGATATTTTAGGATTTAGAAATAAAGAACTCTTTGCGCTTATTTAGAATATATATTAACTTAATAAAGTCTTAGTTAATAAACTTAATAAGGAAAAACCTAAGACCGTTAATATTAAAATCCTTATTAAACGTTAGCTACCCCTTATATTTAAAAAAAATATTAAAAAACTTTATTTATATTTAATTTAATTTAAAATATATTTTAAAGACTTTAAAAATACCTTTAATACTACTAAGAAAAAAGTTTACTTTGCTACTTTATAACTTAAAGGTACTGCTTTAAAATAGTTTAGACTTATTTTAGATAACTATTTAAAAAGTCTAGCTGGAGGAGTAGAAAAATAAACTTAATAAATCTTTAATAATTATAATAAATATATTTTAGAATTAAAAAAAGTATTTAAAGATATTAGCGAAAATTAGATAGCTGAAAACGTTTTAACTATAATATATTAGAAGGGAAAGTACTTAGATTATATTATAAAATTTAGAGATATCTTTTTATATATTAAATAGAATAAGTTAGCCTTTATTAAGTAATTTTATAATAGGCTTAAACCAGAAGTTAAAGGTAAGGTATATAACATTAATTAATTAACTTATACCTTAGTTTTATTTATAAACGTCTATATTTAAGTAAATAACCTACTATATAAACTTAAAACTAATACTATTTATTAATATTAGTATAATAAATATTAAGCTAACTAAAGGAAGAAATGGAATAAGGAAATTACTAAAGATAATAATAGTAAACCTAGAAGAATAAATCTAGACGTTCTATAGCGTAAGAAAGAATTTAAGTACTATAACTATAGTAAAACTAGCTATATAGTATAAAATTATTAAATACTTAAAAAGGAATGTAAAAATAAGATTCCAGAACTAAGGAAGGAAGTTTATATTATAGATAAAAATAAACAATCCCTTAACTTACTATAATAAAAAGATAATAATTACCCTTAGTATAAGGAGGAACTAGAAGAATTAAATAAACTAAGAAAAATAACTCCGCTTAAAAATATACCTAATCTAGTTAAGAACCCTGTAACTAAAGCTTTAGCTTAATAAAACTATAGGCTACTACTATATAAAAGATAAGTTAGGAATATTACTAACTTTATTAAAAGTAAATCTAAGGAAATTAATAAACTTATTAAATTCCAACGACAAGTTAATATTTATAATCCTAAGTAAAATATTAAAATACTTATTTACTAAAAAATTTAAGATAGACTTATATAATAATAACTATATAATAAGAAATAATAAATTATTATAAGCCTAAACGTAGACAAAATATAGGAGCTTAAGGGAAAATACTAATAAATACCTTAAGACTACCCCTAGATTAATTCTGTAAATAATAATTACTACTAAATCTATTAGATAAATTATATTACTTATTAATATATATATTATTTAAAATAAAAGGCAGAATATAATACCTTCCTATAATAAAATTTAGTAATTTTTATTATAGACCCTTGTTATAAAGGATAGTATAACGGATAGAAGGTTACTTATAAGTTCTAAGGATTATAAATTATAATACTTAAACCTTACTTAACTATACCTTACGAATATAAAAACTATAAATAAACGGAAAATTACCTAAGTTATTAGTATACCGTTTACTAAACTTTAAAACTTATTTAGTAGTATAACTAAAATAAAGAAACCTAGGTATATACTTTTAAATAATATTAATAATATAATAAACTAGACTACCTTAGATATTAAAGATATAAGCTTAAAGACTAATATAACTTAGTCTTAGAAGAAAAATAAACTATAGGATAATAATTAGTAAACCAATTATATAGTATTAGATTTAACTTTAGAACCTATGTAGAAGTACCTAAAGAACTACTTAAAAGATATTATAAGTATTAAAAAACTTTAGATAATCCGTAAAATAATAGAATTACCTATGAAATCTATATTAAATAAATAAAATTATACTATAGAGTAGTAAAGTAGGAAAATTATAAAAACCTACACTGTAAATTACATATACTATGTAAAATTAAATACTAGTACTTAAAAAACTAGAATAGTCTTTAGATAAAGGGTACTATAAGACTAATAGAGAATTTATATTTTTTAAAAAGGAATATAAATATAATAGTAATAAAAAACGAAGAGTTCTTAAGAAAAAGATTACTTTTATAATAATATAAAATAAAGAACTACTTAAAGTCTTAATAAACTCTAAGGCAGATAGGAACTATATATTAGCTGTAACTATAATACGCCTATAATTACTATAAATATAAAAGAAGAAACTATACTAACTTTTTTATAAAGAAGAAAAATAGTTTAAATATAATAATAAATAAGTAAAAAGATAAATTAATTACCTATATTTTAAAGTATTTAGTTAAATTACTTTAGTAGTATATAATATTATTAATATTCTAAAATATAATATTATCCTAGGTATACTATAGTTATGCTGATATAAACCCCCGATAGTATAAAGTAAAGGCTTAATTCGTTAGTAAAATAATAAAAAAACTTTAGAATAAAAGGAGGATAGAGGAAGTTAGAAACCTTAACTCTTAAAGTCTAAAGAAATCCCTGCGTAATATTAATAGAAGAGAATAAAAGCTGCAGAAGCTTATTACTTAAAAAGGTTTACTAAAGGGAAACGAGACTTATATAAACTTAATTAATTCTTAGAAACTGTAAAGAAAAAATAAAATAATTAGGAAGGAGAAAAAGAAGAACTTATAAACCTAATAGCTAATATTCTAAAATAATATTAGAAATTTAAAACTTTATTTTAGAAAATTTTAAAAAATCCTAACGAAAGTATATAAATACTACTGTATACAGAATAGGATTATATAATAGAATTAAAGGAAGGGAAATAACTAAAGTACTTTCCGTTATATAATCTTAATTAATTAAAACTAGATACTTTTAATAAATGGATATAGGAATAGAAGGAGAAAGGATATATTAAAATTTCTAACTCTTTAGTATAATACCCTATTATTTTTATTTTAAAGAAGAATAGGAAACTACGATTAGTCGTTAATTATAAATAATTAAATAATATTATAATTAAGGATTAAACCCCCCTATTATTAATATTTAAAGTAAGAGATTAGCTATAAGGAGCTATAATATATACTTAGTTAAATCTTACTAATGCTTATGGATTAACTTAAATAAAGGAAGGATATAAGTAGATAATAGCTTTTAGTACCTTAGGAGAATCTTATAAGTTCCTGGTAATACCCTAAGGATTAATAAACGTACCTATATCCTTTTAGAAAAAAATTAACTACGTCCTTTAGAAATATTAAAATAAGTTTATTATTATTTACCTAGATAATATTTTAATATATTTTAAAAACGAGGAAGAATATAAGAAATACATACGTTTAGTACTTTAAGTACTATAAAATAACTACCTCTTTGTAAATCTTAAGAAATACCAATTCTATATATAAGAAGTAGAATTCCTAGGGTATATTATTACCCCTAGATTAATATAAATAAATTTAAAGAAAATTACTACTATTAATAAATAGCTAATACTAATATTAGTTAAGGAAGTATAAAGTTTCTATAGACTAGCTAATTACTATTAATACTTTATTTAAAACTTCTTAGTCTTTACTTAACCTCTGACTAATATAATAAAGAAAGATTAGAAGTTTAAATAAATAAGGGAAGTAAAATAAGTATTTTAAGTGATTAAATAAGCTATAACTTTAGAACTTATTTTAGCTATATATAACCTAAAGAAACTAGTGGAAATTAAAACTAATATATTAAAATATGTAATCGGAGGAGTATTAAATTAATAAAATAACAAAGGAAAGCCTTACCCTATAGTATTCTACTTACAAAAACTTAATAGAGCTAAACTTAATTACGTAGTTTATAATAAAGAATTCTTAGGAATTAAGAGCTATTTAAAATAATAAAGTTAGTACTATAGAAGAAGTAAATTTTAAATTAAGATCTTTACTAATTATTAAAATATTACCTACTTTATATTTATTTAGAAATTATTTAGACAACAGCTAGGATACTTTAAGTTCTTAAGTAAATTTAACTATGAATTAATATACTGTAAAGGATTGGAAAATAAAAGAGCTAATATACTTAGTAGAAGAATTAACTATTTTTAAAAAATACCTAATTATTAAGGTATTATATTATATTAGAATGCATAAAGTAATTATAAATAAAGATCCCTTAATATAATCTTTAAAGTATAAGAGTATAATAAACTTTTTAAAAAAATTAAAAAGCATATAAAAGATTAGGAACCACACTAGTTTTTATTTTAGGTTATATTATAAAATAGATATTCTATAAATAATAATAAACATTAGGTACCTCCTAAATTATAAAAGAAAGTTATAAAATATATTTACAAATATCTACTATTTAAGCACTAAAGGATTATAACTATACATTAATAAATACTTATAATATATTAATTTAAAAAAATAAAAAAGATTACTACTAATATTATATTAACCTGCGATAAGTATTAATACACTAAATATAAAAGATATAAACCTTATGGGAAACTATAACCCTTGCTAATACTTAAACTACTATAGGAAATAGTTACCTTTAATTATATTATAGACCTACTACTTTTTAAAAAACCTTTTACTAAGGTAACCTACAATAGTATTTTAGTAGTAGTAAATAAATTTATAAAATAAATATACTTTCTGCCTTATTAAAAATTATACTTAGTAGAAGACCTTATATATATATACCTAAGAATAATAGCAGTTAATTATAGTATACCCTAAGAAATTATCTTTAATAAAGGATAAACTTTTACCTTTAAGTTTTAGTAAGAATTAATAGTAAGACTTAAAGTAAATTATAAACTTAGTAGTATATACTATCCTAAAATAAATAGTTAGACAGAATAAATAAATCAGATTATAAAGTAATATCTACGATACTTTATTAATTTATAATAAGATAATTAGGTTAATAAATTACCTCTTACTTAGCTATATTATAACAGTACGAAATCTAAATTAACTAAGCTAATACTATTCTACGCTTTATATAAATATACTCCTTTAGTATATAGGCTACCTTAGAAGGGGCCTAATGCTAATAAAGTACAACTTTAAGCTAAATTAATAGTTAACTTATACAAAGAACTTAAAGTACAGCTGGAACTTATTCAGAAATACATAGAATATTATGTAAATAAAGATAAAATTAAGGGACTAATTCTTTAGGAAGGGGATATAGTCTACCTACTTTAATATATATAAGGCTATAAAATACTAAATATTAAGATGAACTAACTAAATAATAAGCTTGATTTTAAAAAAATCAGCCTATTTAAAATTTTAAAAAAAATCGGTAATATTAACTATAAACTAGAAATACTAGAAGGTATATAATTAAAATACCCTGTATTTTATATATTACTTTTGGAAAAAGTATAAATTAATAAAGTAATAGGAAAACTAATTTTAGATAAAATTATTATTATTAAAGATAAAGAAAAATAAGAAGTTAAAAAAGTCTTAGTAATATAAAAGAATCTAAAAGAAAATAATAGGATTAAATACTAAGTTAAATAAAAGGGGTATAACCTGATTTATAATACCTAGGAACCTGTTAAAAGCTTTAATATAATAAAACTAATTTAAGACTTTTAAAAGAACTTAGGATTATACTTAAAACTCCTAACACCGGCTACTTAATAAATAAAACTACCTAAGAAGAAAAAGGTATGTAAGTTTCCTTTATTAGTATAAGAGGACCTAGATCTGCAAACTTTAAACTAATACCTAAGGAAGTCTAATTAACGTTATTAAGTACTCTTAAGTACTAAAGATCTTATATTACCTAGGCCTTAGAAATACTATCCTCCTTATTTAACTTTTATATTCTGTAATAAATTAACTTAGTATTATGCTCTTTAACCTTCTTCTTTATATAATGAATATAAGATAGGCGACTTACAGCTGCTGCTACTTTACTTTAGAAATTAGTAAGTTAAGCGTAAAAAAAATCTAAGGTTTTTTTAACCTCCTCTTCCTTTTCCTTTAACTTTTTTTACTAATTTAATACCTTTATTACTAAGAAAACTAGTTAAATACAGCTCTATTATAAAAGGATACGTTACTTATAAAAAAACATAACTAGTACTTTATTACAAAAACGGCTACGTTTAATATATTTATAATAATAAGATAAGTCTTTAATTATATAATAAGTAATTAATTTATAAAAATAATAGAAATAAGGTATATTTACTTTAAATCTATTAGTTAAAATAAATAACGTAAGTAACAATTGCTTATAAGCTTTATAAAAAACAGCCTTTAAGACCCTGGTACTTATAATAATATAATTAAGAAAGGAAAAACCTAACTGGATAAACCTATAGGATTAAGCTATATTTATAACGCTATTAAATAATAAGGCCTTAAGGATAAGACTAATAGAGAGGGGGTATTGTATTACAGCCTAATCTAGGATTAAGAAGGTATATTAAAAATATACTCTGGAAGAACACTAGATCTAAATAATTAATTAATATAGGATTAACGAGTAGATCGTAAGCCACTTTAGACGGATTACCTTTATAAAAGTAATCTTATGCTTAGGCTTATAATTTTAAAAGTAAGCTATTAGAAATAACTAGATATATAAGATTTAATTCTTTACGCTCTTTAGATAACTTAAATAGACAGTCGTTAATAAAGTATTAAGATTAAATATAGACTGAATTTTTATTATATTTTACTTGCTTTATAATTATATCTGCTTAAAGCTACTTCCTATCCTCTCTGCTAATATAAACTAATTAACCTTGGCTTATTACCTTAGGAACTTACCCTATACTACTTAAGTATTAGGTCGGGACGTTACACCTAGATTACTTTCTTCTGCTAGCCTTAGAATACTGCCCCTTCCTTTATTATTATTTATAACTATACTTTAATATCTACTTAGTATAACTACCTGAACTATTAATATTATACCTTTTTTTATATATTATTAAATATATTTACCTTCCCTTACTTTACTCCTACTCCTACTTTATTACCTTTACTACCTAATCTCTAATCCTCTGCTTTAAACTTTAAAAACTAGTACTACTACTAGCTTATTATTTAGAACTAATCCTATTATAATGCTATCTTAAATACTTTTTATTATAACTCCTATATATATACTATTTCTGCTATATATATCTTATATCCTGCTTGTAAATTTAATATATTATCTTTAATACTTTTTTTATTTTTTTTATTATTTACCCCCTCCTTTCTGCCTTTTTAGCCCTAATTAAATACTTAGCTTAAATATTAGTTTATAATCTTAATTACTATATACCTTTATATACTAATATTTAACTACTGGCCCTTTAATAATTACTTATTATATTATTATATTATATACTTAACTTAGTTTAATATTTACTTATGCTCTTAGATTTAATTTATAACTATTTTTATTTTATATTTTATATTTTCCTTTTTCTTCTTTATTTCCTTTTTTATTTCCTTCTCTTTTATTTTCTCCTTTTTTACTTTCTCCTGCTTTATAACCTTATTTATTTATAAAAATATATTATATTTTACTACCTACTTTACTAACCCCTAAACCTACTACTAAAATAGTAATACTAACTATATATACTATATTAATAATTCTCTTACCTTTTATAGTAAATACTAGTAGATTACTTTAGCCTGCCTTATACTTTGGAAATTTTTATAGTATATTATTATAAAATATATTATTTTATTATATACTAATATATTATATACTTTACTATCTACTATATTTACTATTTAAATCCTTAAAATCTCTGTTAACTATATTAATTATCCTACTATTATATATATTATTATTTATAATTACTTTTAAAACTACTTAATTATATATTTATACTTATAAATTATCCTTACCTTATATAGGTTACTACTGCTGCTGTTATTATTATTACTGCCCCTGTCCTTCCTTAACTATACCTTTATCCTCTTTCCTAATCCTAAAATCTATTTTAATACCTACCTTTCCCCTTTACTTAACTACTTATTATAATTATTTTGTAAAAATAAATACCTTACTTAGTCTTTACTATAATTGTCTTCTATTTATAACTATGTAATTGCTAGTAACTATACTATCCCTTCCCTTTTTACTATTGCTAACTTTATTAATAACTCCTTTATCTCCTTAATTAATTTATATAGTATATTTAATAACTAGCTTATTATAAACTATATTTACTAATATAAAATCTAGTCCTTTTGCTAATTAATTATACCTTCCGCTAGTGTATTAAACTAAATATATATCCTATACGTTTATATATTAAATATTTAATCTATTAGTATTAGCTTTACTTTTTTATTATTTTTTATTTATATTATAAACTACTATACCTTACCTTTTATAATCCTAAATAACCCCTGTGCTATATCCTACGCTTCCTCCTCCTTTATCCTATTCTATATTACTACTGCTACTTTATCTTCCCGCTTAGAATATACCTTATATAATACTAATATCTACGCTACCTTAATTACTATTAAATATACTAGTATATAATTAATTACCTCTACTTACTTATTATTATTTTAAATCTCTATTACTGCTAACTTATTAATAATAGCGTTATTATAATAGTTCTACTTTAACTAATAGTTTAATAATCCTACTACTATATTTAAATATACTTCCTTTATCTTCTCTGCTAGCGTTTTTAATTTATAGGTTATTAAGCTATTTACTAATATTTCCTACTTTTCCTACTTATAGATTAAATCCCCTATGCCCTTTATATTTTTTATACTTAACCCTTAGCCCCTTAATACTTCCTAGAATACTTTATATATCCTAACCTACTTTATTATTAACTAGTATAACAGCTGGTCTTTATCCTCTTATATCTACATTTATTATAAAATATATAATAACTTTTTTTATACTTCCTTATACTACTCCTATATATTATCCTTTAACTAGTTATTAAATAGCTAGTATAGCTTAACCTACGCCTCCTTATGCTATATTTTAAATAATACTGCTAACTTAACCCTCCGTAGCGTTACTATTACCTATACTACGTCTATTACCTAGTCTAAAACCTCCTATATCCTCTATAGCTCCTCCTCCTCCTCCTCCTTAATTAGGCCTGCTGCCTTATATAACTTCTTTAGGCTTAATCCTTCTAAATATTATACCTACTTAGTCCTCTTTAGCTATAGATTAAGCTTCTTTTTTTTACTTACTACTTAGATTTTCGCCTTTATTTTCTTTTTAAACTTTTCCTCCTATACTTAATATATTTGCTTAATGTACTTAGCTATCTCCTCTACTACCTCTGGCTGCTTTAACTATCCCTTTATTAGCTTGCTTACCTACTTAACCTTAAACTACTTGTTTACTATTTTTAATAGGAAAAACCGCTGGTAATATATACTTATTATTTATAGGATATTATACTGCTCCTTAGCCTTCCTTACTACGTCCCCTTTTTTCTTTTAATTACTTTTCTATTTATATACTTTTTATAAATGCTCTTATATACTCTATAGCTACTAATATACCTTTGGGTACTGCTTATACTTTATCTTATTATCTATTAGCTCTTTAATAAATAGTACCTGCTTAGGGGCTGGGCTTAGTAACTGAAACCTTTTTAATTTTCTTTGGTTATAGATAATATTAGGAATTACTACTACTACTACTGTAATTTTACACTTTTAGCTAATTTAGATACTTAGATAGTAGTTTTTTAAATACGTAAATACCTTATTGGTTATATATGTAAACTTATATAACTTATATATAATAAATAGGTATATACGTAAATAAATAAATAGCTTTATACTGCCTATACCTCTGTTTTTTTAATCTGCGGATAGGCTCTTTTCTTCTTGCTTTATATACTTTTTTACTTTGTTTTTTTCTTCTTTTATTTATAAATCTCTTAGCTTTTATTTTATTACCTTTCCTATATATTTATTTTTACTTTTTTTCTTAACTACTTATTTTATATTTATATCCTTGTATATATATACTTACTAATCTTTATTAACTAAACCTAATATTAGCTTAGGTTTATTCCTTACTTAGTCTTCCTTATAGTATATATATAATTATATTTATTTACTTTATCTTTTTAACTATAGTTTTAATTTATAAATAGTTTTTTTTACTATATAAATAAATTATTTATATTTATCTACCCTTTTATATAGCTTACCTCTTTTATTTATTTAATAGATTATCTTTTTTATTATATAATACCTTCTCCTACTACTTTTAAATACTACCTTACTTTATTAGTTTATACTTAAATCTATATAGGGTTTACTACTAGGTCTTTTAATTTATAGTTTAAAAACGCTAGATAATAACCTTACTACAGGCTATTTTTCTATATATTTTATAAATTATACTTTACTTATTTATATAGTTTATTCCCCTTTACTAGTTTAATAGCTTATTTTTCCTTTATTTTTTATATAGCTTACCCTTTTTACTTATTTAATAAGCTATCCTTTTTTTTGTTTAACTTATTAAATAGGCTATCTTTCTTTTACCTTTATCTACTTACTTATTTAATAAGCTATCCTTTTACTTTTTATATACCTTATCCCCCTTTACTTACTAAATAAGTTTCTATCTACCTATTTAATAGCTTATTCCTCTACTAGTCTAATGGCTTATCCTTCTACTAGTTTAATAACTTATCCCTCTACTAGTCTAATGGCTTTTCCCTTTACTAGTTTAATGAGTTTCCCTCTACTAATTTAACAGGTTTCCCTTTACTTATTTAATAACTTATCCCTCTACCTTTTATATAATTAGTTTTCTTAATAATAGTCTTTAATTATGCAGTAAGTTATTGCACTAGCCTTTTTAATTAATAAGTAAAATTATTATTTACTTTTTACTACTTACTATTATAGCTGCAGCTGCCTTTTTTAATTTATTAATTAGAAATACTAAGTTATAACCCTTAACTTATATAATTTTATATACTATAATTATACTTACTTTTTTAAACCTATAAATTAGAATAGCTATTATATAAATATAGATTAATAGCGTAGAGCTTAGGTTAATACTCTAGCTAATAAAAATCGGTATTTTATTTAACGTAATTTTACCCTTATATTTTAATATAACCTTACCCCTGTGTTTTTAGCGCTAAAGTATTTTATATATAGAGTTATAATGTAAGCTTGAAGATTATGTATTTCCGCTGGGATAGGAATAAGTATTATAAGTTATAAATATTATAGAAGAAGAGCTAAAAGAAGGATTTATTATATATAAAATTAATTATCTCCCCTTAACTATTAATAAAAACACCTATTATATTTAATTTAGTATTTTAAATATACTAAAAAATAATATTCTTTTAGGCTACCCTTAGTTATATAATAATAACTTTATTATTTAATAAAAGACTAATAAAGTCTACTAGGATATTAAAGATATACTTAAATATTAATTATATTAAAAAGAATAAAAGGGTAAAGTTATATTACTAAAAGAATTAGAATTTTTTACGTTAATTATAAAGAAAATAAAAATAATTAAGTTTAAGGAAAATAAATTACTAATACTATTATAATATAATAAATAATATAAAAAAGTAGAATATATTTATATTAATAAAATTATAATATAATTTAAAAATAAGCTAGTAGTACTTAATAAAGTACTAAGTAAAGTATAAAAAAAAGAGAAATTAAAAAAACTTAAAAATACTTTTACTAAAATACTTTATTAATATAAAAGATATAAAAAACTATATAAAGTAATATTAAATACTAAGTTACTATTATACTTATAATAAAACTACTTTATTAAGCTAGTAAATAAAAAATAACCTAAAACCTATAAAATTTATAACCTTAATAAAGAAAAGCTTAAAACTCTAAGGAAATAATTAAATAAATAATTAGAAAAAGAATATATTTAAGTTTTTAACTTATTAATAAAATATTTTATAATATTTATATTAAAAAAAAACAGAAAATTATAATTAATTATTAACTACTAGTAACTTAATAAAATTACTATTAAAGATTAAACCTTACTATTATTAATTTTTAAAATTAAAGATAAATTAATAATTGTAAAATAATTTATAGTTTTTAACTTAAAGGGAGCTTATAACCTTATTTAAATTAGAAAAAAAGATAAATAAAAAATAGTATTTAGAATATACTATAAATTATTTAAATATTTAATTATACTTTTCGGACTTATTAATATATTAATTATATTCTAAAGAATAATTAATAAAGTCTTTAAAGAATATATTAACTAATTTATTATTATATACTTAGATAATATACTAATTTACTTTAATACTAAGAAAGAATATAAATAATATATATACTAAGTCTTAGAAACTTTATAAAAAGTAAACCTATTAGTAGAACCTAAGAAATATTAGTTTTATATATAGGAAGTTAACTTTTTAAAATATATTATTTTACTAAGATAAATTAAAATAAACTTTACTAAGGTAGTAGCTATTATAAAATAAAAGGTCCCTAAAATAATTAAAGAAGTATAGAGTTTCCTTAGATTAGTTAATTACTATTAATAATTTATTTAAAACTATAGTAAAATTACTATACCCCTTATAGACTTTATTAAAAAGGATTTAAATAATAAAAAAAAAAA